>PITA01008181.1:14585-86466 GCA_004023965.1 Spilogale gracilis | reverse complement strand
TGTCTCTGACTACAGTCTTTAGACTAAAATCCAATTTGTCTGATATGAGAATCGCTACCCCGGCTTTCTTTTGGGGTCCATTGGCATGAAAGATGGTCTTCCATCCCCTCACTTTCAATCTGGAAGTGTCTTTAGATTCAAGATGAGTCTCTTGTAAACAGCATATGGATGGGTCCTGTCGTTTTATCCAGTCTGCAACACTGTGTCTTTTTATTGGAGCATTAGGGCCGTTCACATTGAGGGTGATTATTGATAGATATGTTTGTATTGACATCATGTTGCCTATGGAGTTCATGTTTCTATAGATTACTTCTGTATATTTCTGTTTTGTGTCGCTCTTGGGTTCATTTCTCCTCTAAAGAACCCCTCTTAGTATTTCTTGTAGTGCTGGCTTGATGGTTGCATAATCTTTTAGGCCATGGCGGTCTTGGAAGCTCTTTATTTCTCCTTCCATTCTGAAATTCAACCTTGCTGGATACATTATTCTTGGTTGCATATTTTTGTCATGTAACTTCCTGAATATGTCTTGCCAGCCCTTTCTGGCTTGCCAGGTTTCTGTGGAAAAGTCTGACGTTATTCTCTATAGGTAAGGGATCGCTTTCTCCTAGCTGCCCCTAAGACATATTCTTTGGTTTTATGATTCGAGAATTTTACTATTATGTGCCTGGAGGTTTTTCTGGCCTCATTGATCTTGGGGGGTGTCCTCTCTACTTCTAGGACATGAACATTTGTTTCATTCCTCAGATTTGGGAAATTTTCATCCATGATTTGTTCAACAGTATTTTCTAGGCTTCTCTCTCTCTCAATTCCTTCAGGGATTCCAATAATTCTGATATTGGAGTGTTTCATGGCATCATTTATTTCTCTTATTTTATTTTCCTGGGATTTTAGCTGTTTGCTCCAAGACTTCTCTTGTTCCTCCTTCTTAATCCATCTGTCTTCTAAATCACTGATTTGATAGATTTTTTTAACAAAAGATTTTATTTATTTATTTGAGGGAGAGAGAGAGAATAAGTGAGAGAAAGAGAGAGTGCCCAGGAGTGGGGGTGTGGGTGGCTGGGAGGAGGGGCAGAGGAAGAGGGAGAAGTAGACTCCCCACTGAGCGGGAGCCTGACTCTGGGCTCAATCCAGAGACCTTGGGATCATAACCTGAACTGAAGGCAGACACTTAACTGTCTGAGCCACCAGACTCCCTCAATTGATAGACTTTTAATCTTTTTTCAGAAATAAGATTTTTTTAGTCAAAAAGTGAGTCAAGGGGAGCCTGGGAGGCTCAGCTGGTTAAGCAGCTGCCTCAGCTTAGGTCATGATCCTGGGGTCCTGGGATTGAGTCCTGTATCCTCACTCCTCTGCTCTCTCTCTCTTTCTCTCTCAAATAAATAAATAAATAAATAATTTTTAAAAAAGTGAATCAAGAAGTCAGCAGGAAACTACAAATATTTAGGAGCCTCTTCAGAAGTTCTCTTTCCATGAGATAAAAAAATGCTCTGTGCTCCATAAAAGCCACAAAAGAAGACAATTTTTTGGTTTTTTTCGTAAAGAACAGACTGAATATTCAAGAATAATTTCCCCCTCAATTGTTTTTTTCTCTTTATTATTCATGAGATTCTCAGTTTTCATATTTCTAATATAACTCTCCATGTGGGTTTAAATATACACAAATACATGTAAACAAGATGAAGATTCTAAAGCTTCAACTTTGGTGTTCAGGTTTATTAACTGTGTCTTTGATTTATATAAGATTGGGAATACACGATACCATGTTTGTCTTTTTTTTAATTTTAATTTTAGATAGTTAACATACAGTGTAATATTGGTCTCTGGAGTAGAAGTCAGTGATTCATCACTTATATCTACCACCCGGTGCTCATAACAACAAATGCCCTCCTTAATGCCCATCCCTCATCTTGCCCATTCCTCAGCCACCTCCCTCCATCAACCCTCAATTTGTTCTCTATTGTCAAGAGTCTCTTAGGGTTTGTTTTCCTTTCTCCTCTTCTTCTTTTCCTCCTTCCCATGTGTTCATCCGTTTTCTTTCTTAAATTCCACATATGAATGAAATCATATGGTATTTGTCTTTCTCTGATTTATTTCATTTAACATAATACACTCTAGCTCCAACCACGTCATTGCAAAAGGCAAAATTTCTTTTTTGGTGGCTGACTAATATTCTACTGCATATGTATATCACATCTTCTTTATCCATTCATCAGCTGATGGACATTGGGTCTCTTTTCCATAATTTGGTTATTGTTGATAATGCTGCTATAAACATCAGCGTGCATGTACCCCTTTGAATCTATATTTCTGTATCTTTTGTTCTGTCATCTTAATCACACCATTACCAAGACCAAATATAAATTATTTCTACTGCTTTTGTACTTTCTAGCTTTATGACTTTTCTTCTTAAAGATTTTATTTATTTATTTGACAGAGAGCGAGATCACAAGTACTCAGAGAGGCAGGCTGAGAGAAAGGAGGAAGCAGGCTCCCCAGTGATCAGAGAGCCTGATGCCAGCCTCCATCCCATGACCCTGAGATCATGACCTGAGCTGAAGGCAGAGGCTTAACCCATTGAGCCACCCAGGCGCCCTAACTTTGTAACTTTTAATCTCTTTACAAGTGTCCAGGTAACCAAAGATTTCAGATAACTGAAGTTTATCCATAAGTTAATTTCATATTAGTCCAAGCTCTAAGGATCTTGGAAATACATTTGAGTTGGAACAGTGTAGAGTAATGTGATTGGAATTGGGATTAACGTTTAGATGGATGGTATTTAAAAGTTTTCAGGAAGTGAAATAGTTAAGTCAAAATTATTTGCACTATCATTTGATATTTACAAGACACAATCCTTTTAAAATATAATAGGGGCGCCAGGGTGGCGCAGTCGTTAGGCGTCTACCTTCGGTTCAAGCCATGATTCCGGAGTCCAGGGATCGAGCCCCGCATTAGGCTCCCTGCTCGGCGGGAAGCCTGCTTCTCCCTCTCTCACTCCCCTCTTGTGTTCCCTCTCTAGCTGTGTTTCTCTCTGTCAAATAAATAAATAAAATCTTAAAAAATATAAAATAATTATTGCAATTTAATTTAGTTGAACACATTTATATTTTCATGACCTTAAATATATATAAACATAACCATATGTTTATATATATAATATATATTTATATATTTATATTTATATATTTATATATATATATTTAAAGATTTTATTTATTTATTTGACAGAGAGAAGCACATCTAGAGAGGGAACACAAGCAGGGGGAGTGAGAGAGGGACAAGCAGGCTTCCCGCCAAGCTGGGAGCCCGATGTGGGGCTGGATCCCATGACTCTGGGATCATGACCTGAGCTGAAGGCAGGCGCCTAATGGCTGAGCCACCCATGTGCCCTGACCTTAAATATTTTATGGAAGAAACAACTTACCTGATCCATTAAATCATCAAGAAATTTCAGAAAGTTTAATCAGTCTTCTTCAAGAGTAACCAAAGCCTAAGTCCTACAAAGGAGAATATACGTTTTAACCTTACTTCACATTTTATTGCAATTAAATCAGCAAAAGGATATACAGTTTTCTTTAACAGCTTTATTCAAATACAACTCATATAGCATATAGTTCTTCAATTTAAAGCTTATAATTCAGTGGTTTGTAGTATATTCATAGATTTGTTAACCATCACCATAGTCAATTTTAGAACATTTTCATTATCTTAAAATGAAATCCCAGCCCTTTATCTATCTATTTATCTGTCTATCTATCTATCTATCTATCAGAGAGAAAGAGAATGTGAGCAAGGACAGGGAGGGGCAGAGGGAGAGAGAGAATCTTAAGCTGGCCCCTTGCCTAGCACAAACCCGATATACAGCCAAGTCCAACCCTGAGATCATGACCTGAGCAAAAATCAAGAGTTGGACACTTTACCAATTGAGCCACCCAGGTGCCCCTAAACCCCAAACCCTTTAGTTACTTCCCTCCCTGCTACCATCACCTATTCCCTCCAAGACCTAAGCAACTACTAATCTATTTCATGTCTCTATGGATCTTCCCATTCTGGACTTTTCATATAATTGGAATTATAAAATATATGGTCTTTTGTGGTTGGTTTATTTCTCTGAGCATAATTTTTTGAAAATCTTTATTTTTTAGAGCTGGTTTAGGTTCATGGAAAAATTGAAAGGGAGTTACAGAGATTTCCCATATATGCCTAGCACCTTCCTGCATAACCTTCACTGTCAGCAACATCTGCCACCAGAGTGGAACATTTGTCACAATGGATGAACCTACATTGACATCTCATTTTCATGCCAAGTTTCATAGTTTACAATTAGGATTCTCTCTTGATGTACATTCTACGGGTTTGGACAAATGTATAATGACATGTATCCGTCATTACAGTATCAAACAAAGTATCAGTCCCCCAGAAATCCTCTGTGTTCCACCTATTCATCCCTCTCCCCACCCTAATTACTGGCAACCATTTATCTTTTTACTCTCTTCATAGTTTCTCTTTTTCAAAAGTGTCAGATAATTGGAATCCTATAGCCTATAGGTTTTTCAGATTTTTTTTCATGTAGTAATATACATTAAAAAATTTTTATGTATTTATCTAAAGAGAGAGAGCTCCGGCAGGGGGGGACGGGCAAGCAGAGAGGGAAAAAGAATTCCAAGCAGACTCAGACTGAGCACTGAGCCTGACTCAGGGCTCAATCTCACAACCCTGAGATCATGACCTGGGCTAAAATCAAGAGTCTGATGCTTAACCCACTGAGCCACCCACATGTCTCAGTGATATACATTTAAATTTCCCCCGTGTCTCCTAGTGGCTTGATAGCTCATTTCTTTTAATGGCTGAATGATATTCCATTGTCTGGATGTACCACAGTTCATCTGTCCATTCACCATTGAAGAACATCTAGGTTACTTCCCAATTCTGGCAATTCTGAATAAAGCTGCTAGACACAACCCTGTGCAGGTATTTGTATGGACATGTTTTTGAATCCTTTGGGTAAATACCAAGGAGCATGATTGCTGGATCATATGATAAGAGTACATTTAATTTTGTAGGAAACTACCTACCTGACTGTCTTCTAAAAAGACTGTAGCATTATGCATTCCCACCAGTGAATGAATGAAACCTCCTATTTCACTACATTCTTACCCGCATTTGATGTTGTCAGTGTCTTCGATTTTACTCTTTCTAGTAAATGTGGCATAATGTTTTCAAGGATAATCCATATTGTAGGATGTATTTGTATTTTGTTCATTTTTATTGCTGAATAACATTCCATTGTGTGGATATGCAATATTTTGTCTAGTCATGCATCAACTGATGGACATGCAGATTGCCTTACTCTTTTCCTACTATAAGTAATGCTGCAGTGGACATTCATGTATAAGTTTTTGTGTGGACACATGTTTTGATTTCTCTTGGGCATACATACACCTAGGAGGAGAATTTATGTGTCATAAGGTAACTCTATATTTAACTATTTGTGGAAGTGCTGAATTGTTTCCAAAGTAGCAGCACCATCTTATATCTGATGTAGTCAAAGAAGCAAACAATAAACTAAGTCAATAATAAATGTAATGGAGAAAAAGATGAAGAAGCATGGAAGGCTAGACCGTGATTGGGTCTCGTTGAAGTGAGGAGGTCATTTTGTATATAAGCTGAACTATACGTGTATTATCTCAGTTCCAAAAAAATGAGATTGAGAGTTTGATCATCACAAGAGTACCTAGATTCACAGAGGTTAGACTTCCTGCCCAAAATTACAGGGCAGGTAAAGGGTGAGCTGGAATTTCAATCCACATTGCTCTGATGTCACGGCTCAAGCACTTCTCACTCTATCACATTTTCCTAAGTGTTTTTCTAGAGTAAGAACTTATTCCTTAAAATGGAAGCATAATACATTTGGGACAAAACTGACAGTTAATGTATGGAGCTCATTTTCCTTAAGAAATAGTCTCAGCAGGGGCGCCTGGGTGGCTCAGTGGTTAAGTCTCTGCCTTCAGCTCAGGTCATGATCTCAGACTCCTGGAATAGAGCCACGCATCGGGTTGCCTGCTCAGCAGGAAGCCTGCTTCTCCCTCTCTCACTCCTGCTGCTTGTGTTTTCTCTCTGGCTGTGTTTCTCTCTGTCAAATAAATAAAATATTTAAAAAAAGAAATAGTCTCAGAAGGAAATATAAACATACTCGAAAAGAGTATGTTATTTGACCTAATTTATGCATAAATAAGATATAAATACAATGTCTAGAAAGATGTCTTTCCTACTGTCTCCAGGAGCCTCTTTTTTTTTTTTAAGATTGTATTTTTTTGACAGAGAGAAACACAGTCAGAGAGGGAACACAAGCAGGGAGAGTGAGAGAGGGAGAAGCAGGCATCCCGCCTAGCAGGGAGCCCGATGTGGGACTCGATCCTGGGTCTCCGGGATCATGACCTGAGCTGAAGGCAGTCACTTAACCAACTGCGCCACCCAGGCACGCCAGGAGCCTCTTCTGAGATACAACATTGCATATAACTCTTGGGGAGTTTCTAGACTGTCAGATTTCTAGTTAAAAAATAAAATCTTCCTCATTTTAAGGAAACATCATCATGTAGCCAGATTTAATACTTTGGAATCCTGCCATAGCTTCAGGCCCACACAGTTGAGGGCTGACAGGTCTGAATTTCATAGGACACAAGGCTAGTAGGCTGGAAACCCAGGGAAGAGGTGATGTTGCAGTCTTGAGTTGAAAGGCAGTGCGGAGGCAGAATTATTTCTCAGTTCTTCCCCCCCGCCCCCGTGAGGCCTTCGACTGATTGGGTGAGGCCCACCTTCACCGTAGAATGGGGGATAATCTGCTTTATTCATAGTCCACTGATTTAAATGTTAATCACATTTCAAATATACCCTCACTGAAACATCTAGACTCTGGCATTTGACCAAAGTCATGGGCACCACAGTCTAGCCATGATGACACTAAAATTAACCATCACATTTCCTTACCCTAAGGGACCATCCTGAGTCCACCTGGGGTATATCCAGGTTTGGAGATTTTTCTGGATTGCCTGAGTGGGGCTTTAATGATTCAGCAACCTGTGGGTCAACTCTAAACAAGGTGTACCTGTGTGAGTTTGATGAGAAAGACCAGAAGTGGGGAAACAAAGATTTTCTGAGCCCCTCTTCTAAGCCTTGAGACTATAGTTATGAATGAGACAGATGATGTCTAACAGAACTTATTTTGCCGCAGGTAAAATTAAAAAAAAAATAAATCTACCTACATAATACAAAATCATCTGTGTGCCATGGGAAAGGAAGAACAGAAGGGTGGCATTTGGGCCAGGCCTTGAAGAACAGATATGCTTTTAACAAATGAAAATGGAGAAGGGGCTGTGGGAAGTACAAACAGGATACTGAATAAATGCTGTTGAATTGCTTTCTAGGAAACAACAGCAACAAATTCTTCTCTGTTCTCATAATGATTTCTTCGGAATCATCCTATGTGATCATTTCCCCTTTTATTCTGAGCCAATGGAGGAGTCATAGTTGGTAAACCCTAGTTTAAAAATATGAGATTATTCCATGTTCTGGAAATGGAAATCGTGTGGAATGAACAGGAGTACTTTTTCTGTACCTAAAATTTTCCAAATGAGCTGGTATCTCAATTAAAAAGTTAGCCTATGGGGGCGCCTGGGTGGCTCAGTTGGTTGAGCGACTGCCTTCAGCTCAGATCATGATCCTGGAGACCCAGGATTGAGCCCCACATTGGGCTCTCTGATGAGCCAGAAGCCTCTTTCTCCTTCTCTCACTCCCCCTGTTTGTGTTCCCTCTCTTGCTGTGTTTCTCTCTGTCAAATAAATAAATAAAATCTTTATTAAAAAAAAAGTTAGCCTATGGATGGTGGTTTTTTTTTTTTAAAGATTTTATTTATTTATTTGACACAGAGAGAGAGATCACAAGCAGGCAGTGAGGCAGGCAGAGAGAGAGGAGGAGGAAGCAAACTCCCCGCTGAGCGGAGAGCTCAATGCGGGCCTCTATCCCAGGACCCTGAGATCATGACCTGAGCTGACGGAAGAGGCTTTAACCCACTGAGCCACCCAGGCACCCAGCCTATGGATGTTTTAAAGCAAGCCCTCATTGTCTTCCCCTTCTTAAAGACATACCATGTCCGCCCTGTCTACCCACCCAGTCCCCAAACCCTTTTCACAAATAAATGCTCTAAGCTAAAAGCTTCCACACAAAATCCTCTCACTGCCTTGAGCAACACTTTTTCTCTATCAGTCTCTCAGAGTGGCTGGTTACTGAGTAACTGGTTGACTTCTCCAGGGTTTGGGTTGGGAATTGTGTGAGAAAAAAACACCAAACACACGCAAACCCAGGCCTATAGCCGGAGGGCAGGCAGGCCGAACAAGTAGGTTCTGAAGACTTCACTATGGCAAAAAGTTGTACATTAGGCCACTGGAACACTGACGGTCAGTAAGCAGCCAAGCATCTGGTGTGAATTCTGCAACCTCACTGCCCCAGTTTGCCTTTAGTTAAAAATAGATGTGATGTTTGCCAGTAGCTCTCCCTGAAGGGATGAAAGTGACATGCTTCACATGGAAGGAGGAAATAGCAGGCCATCTCAAGATATATATTTTTGTCATATAAGACATTTAAGCATGGTGTCTGGTAGTTTGGGACAATATTAAAAATGAGAGCTTTTTGTTTTTCACCCTTTCCTAGGACATCAGCAACTCTTGCCTCAACTCATCTCTATTTTTCTTTTAAGATTTGTTTATTTACTTATTAATTTGACAGAGAGAGAGAGAGAGAGAGAGAGAGAGAGAGACACAAAAGCAGGGAGAGCGGCAGGCAGAGGCAGAGGGAGAAGCAGGCTTCCTGTGGAGCAAGGAGCCTGATGTGGAACTCCATCCCAGGAGCTGGGATCATGACTTGGGCAGAAGACAGTCATTTAACCAACTGAGCTACCAGGCGCCCGTCAATTTGGCTTTAAAACTATTTGTGCAGGTGACAGGCATTTGTAATTGTCCTCATTACATCACTGAAACCAGACATTCTCAGTCAAGGTCAGGTCAACCCATCATGGACACTGTGATGTCAGCTCACCAAATGACAAAACATTAGATGACAAAGGGGTGTTACTGATTTGAGTGCCAGAGTGTCCAGCTCTCAGTCCTAGGCTGCTCTGACATTTTGCCTCTACTGCTCTGGCTTCTCCCTCTCACCTCCATGCTGTAAACCCAGGAGAACAGCTTTGGAATATCACACCTGTTCCCTAATAGCTTCTTTTGTGGACACTGCTTTTTTCTTATGAGTTCACTTTGCCCTGTTTGGTAGAAGTTTTCAGAAGGCATTAATGAGCTCCAAGAACAAGATGCCCAGTGTGGGACACCTGGGTGGCTCAGTCAGGTAAGCATCTGCCTTTGGCTCAGGTCATGATCTTGGGGTGCTGGGATCAAGTCCCACATCAGGCTCCTTGTTCAGTGGAGACCCCTCCTTTGGCCTGCCACTACCTCTGCTTGTGCGCTCTCTCTCTCTCTCGGACAAATAAATAAATCATATCTTTAAAAAAAACACAAAAAAACAAATATTTCCCAGTGTTTGGATCATTTCCCAATGCTAAAGATTTTAGGACCCTCTATATATTGTCATTATTGTGTCCAGCTGCCTGGTGGGCACACCACAGACACCACAAACTTAGTAATTAGTATTTGTTAATTCAATTCATATATCACATAAGTGGTGTGTGTGTGCATTTAATCAAGGCTGCTGCTGATGGCAGCTTTTAGAAAGTAAGGGTTTCCCCCAACACATACATTCTTTTTCTTTTTTTTAAAGATTTTGTTCATTTATTTGACAGAGAGAAACACAGCTAGAAAGGGAACACAAGCAGGGGGAGTGAGAGAGGGAGAAGCAGGCTTCCTGCCAAGCAGGGAGCCCGATGCGGGGCTCAATCCTGGGACTCTGGGCTCATGACCTGAGCCAAAGGCAGTCACCCAACCAACTGAGCCACCCAGGAGCCTCACATATTCTTTATTCTACTTCTCTAAGAGGGTAATGATTTTTCTAACTTATTTTGTAAAGATAAATAGTAAACATGGTCACTGTTATGTTGCTCTAATTCCTAAAATAGTAGAGCAGCTCAGAGAACAAAAATCTTGCTCAAGTTTTATTTATATTACAGACTGCCTGGGTCTCTTCTTTCCACCGGGAAATGCATGTTTCCCAGAAAGCGAGAGAAAATAGTTTTGGACCATCCTGGGGTTGGTTTCTCTTGTGGATGGGTAAGAAAAAAAAAAAAAAAAGACATCAATACCATGCACTAGACTCTAGACCCTGTTTCCCCCAACAGAGAACTGAATGATGACATGTTAAAGCTGGTAAGGCACTGAGAAAGCTTTGTGTCCAATATTGTGGTTTTACTGAGGAAGAAACAAGCAGTTCTGAGAGTCAAGGAATTCCCCAGTTAGCCACAACAGGCCCATTGATGGAAATTGAGTCCCTTGTCCCAAAACAGGTGGTGCAAGGCTCTTTCTTCCCATTTTCTGTCTCGCCAGTCCTCATTTGAATGCTTTCCAATTCCTGCTCCAACCTAAGGTTTCAAATGCTGGTGGAAACAGTGTTCTAAACTTTCAGATTTCTGTAGTTGTGGGTGGAGTTTTTGTTTCTTCTGGATTACCAGAGTGTGGAAAAGCTGAATGATTGGAAAAACAGTAACATAATTATGTATTTTTGGTCATGGGAAGACATTAGGTCAAAAAGTTTCAGAAAAATAGCAATCAAGGCCATGGAGCTTAATTGTTAAAAATTGTTTAAATTTTTTGTTTAAAATCTTAAAAATTTTTGTTTAAAATTTTTAAAGAATTGTTTAAAATTGTTTAAAAATTAATTGTTAAAAATTGTTAAAAAGCTGAAATTGTTAAAAATGGTTACCCTGGGGAGCATGAATAAGATCAGGTAGTAGGGCATGAGAAGTTGTTTCCTGTTTTTCTGCTAGATGTTATTCTGTTGTATTACTTTCACGGTGAAAAAGTAATCATGTATTTCATGAGTAACATGCTAAAAGTTACCTGAACTTGACAAAGGACTAGTATCTAGAATACATAAAACACTCTGAAACTCAACAGTAAAAGCAATAACCAGTCCACTTATTAAATGCACAAAAGACATGAACTTTCAGTGCCATTTACATGACAAATAGTACATGAAAAGGTGTCTGATGTCATAAGACATAAGAAAAATAAAAATTAGAACCACAATTCAATGTCCTTAGACAACTCTCAGAGTGGCTAAAATAAAGAAGAATGGAAACACACAATTCTGACAAGGATGTGGAAAAATTCGGCTCCTTTGCTGGTGGGAATATGAAATAGCTACACTGGAAAATAATTTGGCAATGTCTTGTAACACTGAACCTTATAATCCAGCAATTGTACTCTTGAGTATTTATTCCATGTACATGAAAACTTATGTTCACAAAAAAATCAAATGTTCCTAGCAGCTGTGTTCATAAGAGCTAAGATGTGGAAAGAGTCCAGAGATTCTTCAGTGGGTAAAGGGTTCAATGCACTGCTGTGTGTGTGTACCATGGAATTCTGTTGACGTGTGATAACTTGGATGACTGCGGGGAATTACACTGAGTGAGAAGAGTCAAACCCAAGAGGTTACATAATGGATGGCTCCATTTATAGACAATAACAAATGTCTTTTTGTCATTTTGAAATGACAAAAGTCTTAGAAATGGAGAATAGCAGTTGCCAGGAGGGAGGGGTAGAGAGGGCTGGGGAGATTGTCAAAGAGGGATACACAGGGATCCTTGGGGGGTGGGGTTTGGAAGTGTTTTGCTCATTGACTGTGGTCAGACACATGAATTTACATGTGATACAATTGGATACAGCTTACACACAGTACAAGTAAATCTGGAGAGATCTGAATAGGAGTGGCAAATTGTATCCACACCAATATCCTGATGGTGATTTTAGATACTATAGTGTTGCAAGATGTTCTCTTGGAGGAAAACTAGGTAAACGATTCATGGATTCACTCTGTTCCATTTCTTACAACTGCATGTGAACCCATACTGAACTCAAATTCAAGTAAAACTTTCAATTAAAAAAAATTGTAACATGTTGAAGCTTTTAAATACATCGGTCAACTCCTTCTTGTAGAGCTTTGGGCAGAGTCTGGGGGTAAACCCCTTTTACCTGCCCAGCATATATGGTCTTCCCAAACATGTCTCCCTCGTTCTTTCCGCAAACACTAATGGGAAAACAGCGACAGGTACCACATCAATGCTTTGCTTTCTATAATGGTAGAATCTGATCGTGGTCTAGGTCTACATCAGAGGGTGTTGGTGTGGCTATAGATTAGAATTCCCTGTGGCAATTTATTGTGGTTTAGTAATTTACCAGTGCCAGCACTCTACCCCAGTTTGATTAAATCTGAGTCTTGGGGATGAGATCTTTGCATAGTTTCTTTTTTGGTTTTTTTTTTTTTTAAGATTTTATTTATTTGACAGAGATACCACAAGTAGGCAGAGAGGCAGGCAGAGAGAGAGGAGGAAGCAGGCTCCCCACTGAGCAGAGAGCTCAATGCGGGCCTTGGGACCCTGGGATCATGACCCAAGCCGAAGGCAGAGGCTTTAACCCACTGAGCCACCCAGGCACCCTTGTTTGGTATTTAAACTGGTGATAGTAATGTGCTGCCAGGACTAAGAACCACCCCTCCAGGTCAGAATGGTTGTCACCGTGATGGCATTTAAAACATCAGCCCATGTCTCCATTTCCCACTGTCCCAGACTATATATGCTACTGGCATTGAAAGGCTTTGTTTCCGGGGTTCACCTCCTCTCTGCAGTGAAAGCTGACATTGAGGGTGGAAACTCAGGAAGAGGGGAACTCAGAGAGAGCCAGGTGGGGGCAGGCCAGGGTGGTGAGTTCTAGAACATACATAGGCATGCTTAGTACTCTGCAGACTGTGTGCTTGGCTGGGTTTCTCCACACGTGGCTGAAACTCTGCCAGTTTTCTCTGCTGGCTACTTGTGAGGCTGTTGAGAGACTGAGAAAACTGGGCAGAGGCCCTGAGGAATGGGGAGGGTAAAAGAGGCAGAGGTCCTTGGGATGACAAAGCCTTCTTGGATCTAGCTCAGCCTCCCGCTGAAATTTCATAGTCATGCCACAGAAGACTGGCTGGCGTCAAGGATGTAAATGGAGTCTGGGGGATTAATTTCGGTGCCTCCAGGACAGAAAAGAGGTTGGAGATTTAGTGCCCCCCACACACACACAGCATATGTCTTGGCAGGATGCTCACTTCCAAAGACCACCAGAGACTGTGTGAAAGGAAAACCCGTTTAAAATTGCCTATGTGCGCATCACATCCAGCAGTCACATGCATCTAGAAGGCATGCAGAGCTATGAAAACCTCCCCCTGATTATATCATCAGTGCTGCAAGAATCTCTCCCTATAACCCAAACATATTCCACAGACTCTACTCAAAGCCAATCAGAGCGAGAAGAGCTCTCTGGCCCTTTGTGCTCCCTCCCCACCCCTGTCATTATGTACAAATTCCAGGCATTTTCTTGATTGTCCTAGAGGACAGCAAAGTTAGTTTCTCCCTCCATCCAACTGTGTCCCGTTACCCATGCTTATCACCATTTGGATTCTGTTCCTAGGCTGCCGATAAGAATCCACTCATCGGGTTCCAAAAAGCCACATACTGCTTGACCCCAGATTCATCCTGTTTACAGCATCCCAAGGGCAACTATTGATACAGACACTGTTCATCTATGTGCTGAGGTCATTTTATTTGGTCCTCTCATTTGTCCATCCTCTGTGTCTCATTGAGAGCAAGGAAGAAAATAAATTCCGTTCTCTCATCTCTGTTCTTTATTTGCAACTGCTGTCACTCTTGCAGAGAGACCTCTCTCAGAAGACTGAGATTGAGCTGAGGGCATGCTGTGGGATTCTGGAAGCAGACCTTTACTGACTCATTTCCTAACTTCATCTTTCATCTCTCCTTTGTTTCTTTTTTCTTTTTTTAAGACTTTATTTATTTATTTGAAAGAGAGAAACACAGCTAGAGAGGGAATGCAAGCAGGGGGAGTGAGAGAGGGGGAAGCAGGCTTCTTGCTGAGCAGGGAGCCTGATGTGGGACTCAATCCCAGGACTCTGGGATCACGACCTGAGCCGAAGGCAGATGCTTAACCACTGAGCCACCCAGGCGCCCCTCTCCTCTGGTCTTGACTAAAAGTGAGAAAGTCATTTATGTTTTCCATAAAGAAGCTCCAAACCTACGTGAAAGATCTACTGAGTCTGTAGCAGATTTCTGTTTTGTTTTGTTCTGTTGTTTTTTTTTTCCTCTTTAGATCAAAGGTACTCAGCTTTTAAGATAACTTAAAAGGTCACCACTCTGGCACTCAACTCCACTTCATTCATGGATCTCTCCTGGACTCTGTCCCATGTGTCTCTTGTTTTAGCTGGTTCTACTCTATATCCTTTTGTTGGAATAAACCATAACCACAAATAAAACAGCCACCAGTGAATTGCATGAGTCCTTCCAGGGAACTGTCAAACTTGAGACCACTGAACTTGCAATTGCCGTCAGAAGTGGTCTTGGGGGGACACATGGGTGGTTCAGTTGGTTAAGCATCAGCCTTCATTCAGTTCAGGTCATGAACCTAGGGTCCTGGGATTGAGTCCCACATTGGGCTCCTTACTTAGTGGAGATCCTGCTTCTCCCTCTGTCCACTACTCTCCCTCTCTCTCTGTCTCTGATAAATAAATAAATGAAATCTTTAAAAAAGAAAAAAAAAGAAGTAGTCCTGGGGGACTTCCTTAATTTGGCAATTCTCATTAATAATTCTGGAAAAGTCAGATGACCTTTTTGGTCTTCCATGAACTCACTGGAAAGTGGGGGCATGATTATATCTGACCTGCTAGCCCTCATATAAAGAATAAGACAACTAAACCAACAGATTTGCAAGCACTTTGTGAACCATGAGACAGTTTGTAAATGATAAAGATTATTACTGTCAGAGTCACACATGGTCTCAAAGAGTTTCCAGTGAGAGGTGGCATAGCTGAGAGTTCAGGCTTTGGAGTCATCCAGATTCGGCTTTGAGTCTCATGTCTACCAACTACTGAAGCTACTTACTCTCTATGTTTCACATTCTTCATCTACAACATAGGGGTAATAATATTTAGTTCATAGACTTATTTTAACAACTTAAAAAGTCTATAAGGACTCAACACCTACATCGATAGTCCTCAACGAATTACAATGGCTTGACTCACGAGTTTTCAACTGGATTTTGGAGCGAGAACCATACACATTCAGTAAAAAACCGTACTTTAGATTTTGAATTTTGATCTTTTCCCAGACTAGCGATATGTGTACGATATTCTCTCATAATGATGGGCAAGCAGCAGTGACCCGAGGCTCCCAGGCAGCCACCCAAACATGAGGGTGGACAGCCAATACACTTACAACCATCCTGCACCATACAACCATTTAGTTTTCATTTGCACTCCAGTATTCAAATAATTACATAAGCTATTCAATGCTTTATAGTAAAATGGGCTTTGTGTTAGATGCTGTTGCCTAACTATAGACTAACGCAAGTGCTCTGAGCATATTTACATTAGGTTGGGCTAAGCTATGATGTTCAGTAGGTTAGGTGTATTAAATGTATTTTAACATTCAATATTTTCAAATTATGTTGGGTTTATCAGGGTAGAACCTCATCATAAGCCAAGGCAATGTGTAGTTATTATTGTTAGTTATCATTTTTGCTTACCGCTATTCCCTGGCTAACCAACTGTGGATGGGAGGGCAGGGTGATGGGGATACATCGCCATATTTTTGTGTAAAACTCAATAATATGTCATTACTCTTTGCTTCACAGTGTTATTCTGATATTGGTTAGTAAGTTATTGCTTTAGTATATTGATTACCTACTGATATTAATATAGTAATATAACTTCAAAACTCTGATTTACAAAATAAAATGTGAAAAAACTCTACTACCAAAGTATAATCGGGACTGCATTTTATATGTCATTTTGGTTTTATTAAAACATGTATAGTAATTGGCTGGTTGTGGGTTGGGTGATTATTGTACTAATTAATATTCTTCTTTACTGTATTGATAATCAGGAGTAGATCTTAACAGGAATTCATAAAATCATATAATAAAAATAGGCATAGAGATGAGAACAGGGTTGGGGGAAATAGTGCAGGGCTAATGTTTTTAAGAATAGCTTTAGGGGCGCCTGGGTGGCTCAGTTCATTAAAGTCTGCCTTCGGCTCCTGTCATGATCCCAGGGTCCTGGGATAGAACACTGAGTTGGTCAGGTTCCCTACTCAGTGAAGAGCCTGCTTCTCCCTCTGCTTATGCCCCTCCCCCTGCTTGTGCATGCTCTCACTCTCAAACAAATAAAAATTTTAAAAAAGAGAGAGAGAGAGAAAGAGAGAGAGAGACTAGCTTTGAAACTGGGGCTCCTGGTGGCTCAGTCGATTGAGCACCCATCTCTTGATTTGGGCTCAGGTCATGGAGCATAGGGCTCCGTGCTCAGTGTAGAGTCTGCTTGGGATTCTCTCTCTCCCTCTGCCCCTCCCTGCACTCTCTAGCTCTCAAATAAGTAAATAATATCTTTGAATTAAAAAAAAAAAAAAAGCTGGGGCGCCTGGGTGGCTCAGTTGGTTAAGCAACTGCCTTCGGCTCAGGTCATGATCCTGGAGACCCGGGATTGAGCTCCACATTGGCAGGAAGCCTGCTTCTCCCTCTCTCACTCCCCCTGCTTGTGTTCCCTCCCTGGCTGTATTTCTCTCTGTCAAATAAATAAATAAAATCTTTAAAAAAAAAAAAAAAAGCTTTAAAACTGTTAGAGGACTTTACCAATGTTTCCTCTCTTTGCTTGAAATTATGATTTCTTTTTTTTTTTTTAAGTTTCCTCCTTCCCTACAGTGATTTCCTTCAGAGTTTCCTTGTGCTCTTCCCCTTTGTCTAGTCCTGTCCCCCTGCTGAGGATTTGGCATTGTGCCATGCCAGACAGCTCTCTCATCTTCCTCCAAAGGCTTCCTGAGGTACGCTTTCGAACAACCAATGGTCCACTGATAAGGATTTTGCTTTACTGGGTTGAAACTGGAATGGGATGTGACATTTTGTTATCATTGCCAGGACAGCCTTATCCAACTGTGGGCCAAAAATATCAAGTTTCTTTTTGTTATTGTTGTTGTTGTTGTTGTTGTTTTTCCCCCAATGATTAAAGCTATGTGCAAAGCAGATCTCGGTGAGTGTGTGAAAGAGTGCTTTCCAGCTTCTGTCTCAGCCTCTCTACCCCTGAACCCCACCCCATCTCTGGGGCTCTCCTCATTCATGAGTTGTACCCTGTTCTTCCTCCATCCCAGAGCTCCATCCTCCTCTCTGAGTTTCAGCACCCTCAGCACCTCTGAGCCCCCTGTTTCTTACTCTCAACATATAGCCTTCAGGAGCTGGGGAGGAAGAGTGGCATGGCATACCCCTTTAAAAATGAACACTGGAAGGGCACCTGGACGGCTCAGTCGGTTAAGCATCTGCCTTTGGCTCATGTCATGATCCCAGAGTCCTGGGATCCAGTCCTGCATCCAACTCCTGGCTCAGTAGTGAGTCTTTTTCTCTCCTTCCCCCTGCTCATGCTCTCTCAGTCACT
Source organism: Spilogale gracilis (assembly GCA_004023965.1). Lineage (NCBI taxonomy): Eukaryota > Metazoa > Chordata > Mammalia > Carnivora > Mephitidae > Spilogale > Spilogale gracilis. The sequence continues at coordinate 68,796 of PITA01008181.1, read as the reverse complement.
CTCTCTCTTTCAAATAAGTAAAATTTTAAAAATGACCCTGGAAAAAGCACGCACCTTTTTTTATGTTCCATGAACCACACTGGAGTGACATGACCACATCTAACTGTGAAGGCCTTTCTTCTAGGAAATCATGCCCACTTTCCGCCACTACACCTTTGCCTGGTTTATAGTAATTTGCAACACCATTGTAAAATATTTTGTGTTGTTCCCTAGCATTTTAACCGTTTTTATTTTTGATGATCAAAGGCATGTGGCTATGATTAATATAAACTTTGCATATTACTTAAAACCCTTGGCCCATGCAAAGTGACATTGATGATGCAGTCAAGTGTCTCATCTAAAAACTGTGGTAATCTCAACTCTATGTAGGAAGCTTTGGACTAAAAAATCACCATTAAGCTTTTGGTTTAAATGTAAATTACCAAGTACTGTGCTTAATAGATACTCTCAGCCTCAATTCCTGATTGCACCCCTGACCCTCCTGGGAATCCCTGATTCTGGCCCATGTCTTGCTCCCACCTCTGTTCCTGAGCCTCACTATAGCCCTAAGCTCCCATTTAATAACTCGGTAACCTTGAAATGGTGAAAGTAGAATCTTGTCTTTTTAGCATCACGAACCAGGAAATGCATGTAAAATATCATGTGTTCACGACTACAGTGGCTTGCTATGCTCAGTCCTTTGTTAATGAAAGGTCACCTTTAGATGCAGACTCTGGCTCAATAATTCAGATGTTCTGATAACAGAGACCCAAATGGGAGAAGCAAGAAAAAAGAAATCTACCCTCAAATATTAACTATGTGACTCTGGCAAAAGAACTCAGGCAAATATGGACACTGATCACTCGGCCAATGGGATCAGTGGTATTAGGGTGGTTTTATGCACTTTAACCTGAACAGCTTGTAGAATTGGGCATCTGTTGGGATGCCTGGGAGGCTCAACCTGTTAAGCATTTGCCTTCAGCTCTGGTCATGATCCCAAGGTCCTGGGACCGAGCCCCGCCCTGGGCTCTTTGCTCAGTAGGGAACTTGCTTCTCTCTCTCCTTTTGCCTCCTGCCCCCCCTGCTCATGTACATGCTCTTTCTCTCTCTCTATCAAATAAAATCTTTAAAGAAAATAAAAATAGGGCACCTGGGTGGCTCAGTGAGTTAAAGCCTCTGCCTTCGGCTCAGGTCTGATCTCAGGGTCCTGGGATCGAGGCCCGCATCGGGCTCTCTGCTCAGCAGGGAGCCTGCTTCCTCCTCTCTCTCTGCCTGCCTCTGCCTACTTGTGATCTCTCTCTGTCAAATAAATAAATGAAATATTTAAAAAAAAGAAAATAAAAATAATTTTTAAAAATTTATTTATTAAAAGAAAAAGAATTGGGCATCTGTTATTATACAGGCATCAATTCAGTAGATACAGTGTGGCCCCAAATAAATAATCCTTTATGACTCAAAGCATATACTTCCCAGTGTTGATCATATTCTTGTACATATTTATATGTCACTTCAAGTCATCTGGGAAGCAGATGCTGATCCAATTAGAAGTTCTGGAGGTTTGCTGGAGGAAGTGCCTATGACCGATAAAAGGGAAAGGGAGGTAGAGTACACAGGGAGAGACTCCAGGCTTCAAAACATGTCCAACACCTCTGACAGGAGACAGGGAAGGAGGATGGGGTAGAAAAGTCTCAGACTGCAGCCCAGCGCTGAGAAAGTCGTCAGTCAACTTTAGAGTAGAAGCTTGCCCCTTAGATGAGTCCTGCACCCGGCAGAAAAGGATCACCTCTAGTACCCCACTGTGCCCAGTCATTGGCCGGTGCAGCCTGGAGAAAGTGTTGCTCCAGCTTGAACGGTTAAATACAACTGTTTCAGCAGGTTTTTGTGAAGGACGATCTGAGTACGCACCTTCATGAATGCCCCAGTCCACCCCCATGTGCTGCTCAGATCCTTTGCTCCATGTATTCGAGGAACTGTGGACCTCTCTTCTTGAGGGAAACTCTTGATGCCTTACTTGGTGCTATGACTCAAACCCTCATTTCTACTGAGTCTGAGCCCTTGGTAATTGTACCCAGTTCAAGTTGGGGTTGCTATCCATGTCCGTTCACTTTCATTTGGGCAAGGTCTGCCAAGAAGTACCTGGATTACCTCAGCTATACATTATTCTGCCCTACTCTGCTGTATGAGGATGAGATGGGAAGTCCTACCTCATGCTTCTGCTGGCCGGGGGCAATTATCCCTGCCATGATGGTTACTCTTCTTCTCACCTGCTGGAACATGGTCATGGGGAATCCAAAGTTCTCTGGAAATAGCCATAGTACATAATTCAGTGGAACCCCTGCTGTGTGCCCTAGTAAAAGTGTGACCCCACTGGATACCAGGACCTCTAACCCATGTGATCCCACAGTTTCCCAAAAAGCACCGAGTCCCTCAGTGGTCACTGAGAGTAATGATAAGTGAGGTCTCTCTTGCTTCCACTTCTTGGGTCTCAGATGCTTCCATGTTTCCTATAGAAGACATATCACTATATAAAATTCTCTGATTTTGTGTCACTAATGTATCCCAAAAGAAGGCACCCCCCCATATTGCCAGCAAGATGGCTCCTCAGTTGCACCAGTGGAAGGCCACTTCTTTTCGATGGTGCTGTATATAAGGTGCAGATCCCATTGTCATGGCCCACTGCTACACCTCTTTTGCAGTGAGATGGGTCCCCTGGTTGGCTGCAGTGATGTGTGAGATTTTATGCCTGTGAATCAGGCATTCTTCAAGTCCCTAGATAGTAGTGTTGGCTGAGGCTTTGTGAGCAAGAAAAACAAATCCATACCCCAAATACTCTTTTTTCCCTCTGAAGATGAACCACTGGCTCTTCCAGCATGGAAGGAGTCCAGCAGAGTTTACTTGCCATAAAATGACAGGTTGGCCTCCTCAAAGAATAATGTCATTTAGGGGATTCAGTCTGATTTGGTCTCTTGCTGGCAGGTTGGAACCTCAGAGGTGGCTGTAGCTCTGTCAGCCTTGGCAATAGGCATGTATCCTGTTGAGTTCATGCACAGCCTCTGTCTCTGCCCTTGTCTAGGCCATTCATATGCACTCCATTCATATGCACAATGTGTCATTTCTGGGATGGTCAAGGATGAAGGTTATAGTATCAACTGGCCATATCCTTGTGTCTAGTTGACTGTTGAGTATCTTCCATGGTTGGTTTCTGATGGACATTAGTATATGATCTAAAAATCGTCACACTGCATGTTCACTCCATCCAGTGCTGTTACCCCAGAACTCCTTGACTCTGATCCTCCACTTTTATTTTGTTTTTCCTTCCAGGCCCCTGGAACTGAGCCCATTTGTATATACCTACCTCAGAATCCATATATTCTCACCTGGGGCTACTTTTTCTCCCACACAAAGTTGGTGACAGGATACACTGCTCCCAGCTTTGCACATTGGAAAGACTTCTATCTCCAGTGTCTTTCAAGGCCAGCTCTAAATGTGGCTATGCTGCAACTATACTGTCCATTTTCAGCTTGCATTCACAGACCAAGTCAACTCATGGTGAAGCCTGGCTTCTTCCTCCTGCTTCATCTGATTATATGAGATTCTCACATATGTGGTCTTGTGTATAAGCTGAAGGAAGGTCACTAGTATGACCAGGGCGGGTGACATGAGTGTCTGGGTGTCTACCTTACTCACACCTTCTGTTCTTCTTGTCCTCAATCCCAGACATTCCATTTCCATCTTACTGTGGACTTCCACTGGGCCTATTCTCCTTCAGAACTTGGTGAGATTAACAAAAGCCACTTCATAATGGGCTGTTGTGGATGCAGAGTCACTCCGTGCCCTGTGGTCAAGCATTCGGCTCTAACAGGGCCCAGGAACGTGCCAGGAGCTATTTCTCCAAAGGCAAATGCAAATAATTCTCTGCAGCCCAGATTTGCTGCAGAGCCGCATCTTGGTCTGGGCATCAGTTATGGTTGGCAGGCCTCCCATATCACTCAGTAAATGACCTAGAGAAATATTCCTAGATGTATCATGAGTTGCCTTCAGAGCCCAACATGGCTCAACATGTGTTATACTTCCATATTTTAAAGGAGGGAATGCAAGATTCAGAAATTTGTCTTTTACCTTGGAGAGGATGTCTTGGCAAACCCCTGAGTATGGACCTCTTAAAAATTTCCTTGAGTAGTAGGTTTCTGAGTCACCTGGGGCATGTCACCTGCTCAGTGGAACTCAGCTGTGTCTTACCAGTTCCTCTAGCAGATGAGTCGCCTTTTGCTTAACCAGTCCATCCAGCATGATGTCATCGACCTTGTGCATCAGTTGGATGTTCTGTAAGACATGTCCAGAAGGCCCAGACCACTTTAGACTGTATTATGACAGAAGGCAGAAGAATTAACAGCCCTGGGGCAGAACTGTAAATGAATATTCTTGTCGGTTAAGTGAGTCTTGCGTCAGGCAGAACTAACCTGACTCTAGCCCCTCCCTCCCGCTTCGATTAGCTCTGCCATTGGCTGGGAGAGGCCAGAGGGCGGGATCTTGGGTACGTGTTGCTGAGAATCCTGAGGGTGTGGTGGCTCCTTGCACAGGTGGAGAGGCCCAGACCCATGGATGCCACCATATGTTCACTAAAGGTGGTGTTTATCCTTCTCAAGTGCATGTCTCTATTTTCCAAATTTTCCGAAGTGCGTGCACATTATCTCTAAGATCTGAAGAAGAAAACACACATGTAGAGTCATATTGCCAAAGTGTCTCTGTCCAGTTTTTTATAATCATATGATTTCACAGTGGAATGTCTATTTTACCAGATTTTTTAATAGTCCTCTGGCCAATAAGTCTTATAAAATGGTTTAATGCCATTTTATTTTTCTTTTTCATCTTTCCTTTTTTTTTTTTAAATTTAGTTTCAATTAGCCATCATGAGTTTCACATGTAGTGTTCAGTGATTCATCAGTTGCATATCACACCTGGTGCTGATCACATAACGTGCCCTCCTTAACAACCATCATGCAATCACCCCATCCCCCCACCCAACTCCCCTCCAGCAACTCTGTTTGCTTCTTAGAGTTAAGAGTCTCTCTCATGGTTTGTTTCCTCTCTAACTTCCCATTCAGTTTTCCTTCCCATCCCCTAGGATCTTCTGTGTTGTTTCTTATTTTCCACATATAAGTGAAACCATGTGATAATTGTCTTTTTCTGTTTGAGTTATTTTGCTCAGCATAATTCCCTCCAGTTCTGTCCACATCGATGTAAATGGTAGGTATTCATCTTTTCTGATGACTGTGTAATGTTCCATTGCATATATGAACCACATCTTCTTTATCCATTCATATATCTTGGCTCTTTCCACAGTTTGACTACTGTGGACATTGTTCCTGTGAACATTGGGCTGCAGATGCCCCGTCAGATCACTATATTTGTATTTTTGGAGTAAAATACCTAGTTATGGAGTAGCTCTATTTTTAAATTCTTGAGGAACCTCCATACCATTTTCCAGAGTGACTGCACCAACTTGCATTCCCACCAACAGTGTAAGAGGGTTCCTTTTTCTGTGCACCTTCACTAACATTTGTTTCCTGTTTTCACCTTCATTAACATTTGTTAATTTTAGCCATTCTGACTGGTGTGAAGTAGTATCTCATTGTGGTTTTGATTTGTATATCCCTGATGGCCAGTGATGTGGAGCATTTTTCTTGTATCTGTTGGCCATTTGTATGTTTTCTTTGCAGAAATGTCTGTTCATGTCTTCTGCTCATTTCTGGAATGGATTATTTATTCCTTGGGTGTTGAGTTGGGAAGTTCTTTATAGGTCTTGGATACTAGCCCTTTTTCTGATATGTCATTTGCAAATATCTTCTTGCATTCTGTAGGTTGCCTTTTAGTTTTGTGGACTGTTTCCTTTGCTGTGCAAAAGATTTTATCTTGGTGAAATCCCAATAGTTCATTTTTGCTTTTGTTTCCCTTGACTTCAGAGATGTATCTAGCAAGAAGTTGCAGCAGCCAAGGTTGAAGAGGTTGCTGCTTGTGTTCTCCTCAAGGATTTTTTTCCCCCCAAGGATTTTGATGAATTTCTGTCTCACCTTTAGGTCTTTCATCCATTTTGAGTTTATCTTTGTATATGGTTTAAGGAAATGGTCAATTTCATTCTTCTGGGTGTGCCTGTCCAATTTTCTCAGCACTGTTTATTGAAGAGAATAAATCCCTGGATGTTCTTTCCTGCTTTGTTGAATATTAGTTGACCATAGAGTTGAGGGTCTGTTTCTGGTCTGTTCCATTGATCTATGTGTTCTGTTTCAGTGCCAGTACCATACCGTCTTGGTGATGATAGCTTTGTAGTAGAGATTGAGGTCCAAAATTGTGATGCCACCAGCTTTGCTTTTCTTTTTCAGCATTCCTCTAGTTGTTCAGGGTCCTTTCTGGTTTTATACAAATTTTAGGATTATCTTTTCCATCTCAGTGAAAAATGTTAATGGTATTTTGATAGGGATTGCATTGAATGTCTAGATTGCTCTGGGTAGCATGGACATTTTAACAATATTTATTCTTCCAATCCATGAGCATGGAATATTTTTCCATTTCTTTGTGTCTTCCTCAATTTCTGCCAGGAGTGTTCTATAGTTTTCTGAGTACAGATCCTTTGCCTCTTTGGTAAGGTTAATTCCTAGGTATCTTATCGTTTTTGGTATGGTTGAAAATGGGATTGACTCCTTAATTTATCTTTCTTCTCTCTCATTGTTAGTGTATAGAAGTAGAACTGATTTCTGTGCATTGATTGTATATCATACCAAGTTGCTGATTGCTGTATGAGTTCTAGAAATTTTGGGGTGGAGCCTTTTGGGTTTTCTACATAAAGTACCATGTCATCTTAAAGAGTTTGACTTCCTCTTTGATAATTAGAATGCTTTTATTTATTTTTGTTGCTCAATTGCTGAGGCTAGGACTCCTAGTACTATGTTGAACAACAGCAGTGAAAGTGGACATCCCTGTCATGTTCCTGACCTTAAGGGGAAAGCTCTCAGTTTTTCCCCATTGAGAATGATATTTGCTGTGGGCTTTTCATAGATGGATTTTATGGTACTGAGGTATGTACCATCTTTCCCTACACTGTGAAGAGTTTTAATCAAAAAAGGATGTTGTGCTTTGTCAAATGTCTTTTCTACATCAATTGAAAGGATCCTTTGGTTCTTGTCCTTTCTTTTATTAATGTGATGTATCAAGATTGATTTGTGAATGTTGAACCACCCTTGCAGCCCAGGAATAAATCCCAGTTGGTCATGGTGAATAATCATTTTAATGTACTCTTGGATCCTATTGGCTATTATCTTGGTGACAATTTTTGCATCCACATTCATCAGAGATATTGGTCTGTAATTCTCCTTTTTGGTAGGGTCTGTATCTGGTTTGGGGATCAAGGTAGTGCTGGCCTCTTGGAAGTTTTCCTTCTATTTCTATTTTTTGAAACAGCTTTGGAAAGATAGGTATTAATTCTTCTTTAAATGTTTGGTAGAATTTTCCTGGGAAGCCCTCCAGCCTTGAATTTTTTGGGGGAGGGAATTTTGATTACTGCTTCAATTTCCTTGCTGGCTATTGTTTTGTTCAGGTCTTCTATTTCTTCCTATTTCAATTTTGGTAGTTTATAAGTTTTTAGGAATGCATCCATTTCTTCCAGATTGCCTAATTTGTTGGCATATACTTGCTCATAATACATTCTTAAAATTGTTTGCATTTCCTTGGTATTAGTCGTGATCTCTCCTCTTTTATTCATGATTTTATTAATTTGGATCCTTTCTCCTTTCTTTTTTGATAAGTCTGGCTAGGGGTTTATCAATCTTATTAAATCCTTCAAGAAGACCCAATTTCTAGTTTCATTGATCTGTTCTACTGGGGGTTCTTTTTGTTTGCTTTCTTTTTTGTTTTGGTTTCTGTTTCATTTGTTTCTGCTCTAATCTTCATTATTTCTCTTTTCCTGCTTGGTTAGGCTTTATTTTTTTGTTCTTTCTCCAGCTCCTCTAAGGCTAGCTTGTGTATTTGAAACTTTTCTAATTTTTTGAGTAAGACTTGTATTGCTATATACTTCCCTCTTAGGACCCCCTTTGCTGTATCCCAAAGGTTTTGAACTGCTGTGTTTTCATTTTCATTTGTTGCATGAATTTTTTAAATTCTTCTTTAATTTCCTGGCTGACGCATTCATTCTTTAGTAGGATGCTTTTTAACCTCCAAGTGTTTGACTTCCTTCCAAATTTCCTCTTGTGATTGAGTTCAAGTTTCAAAGCACTGTGGTCTGAAAATATGTAGGGAATAACCCCAATCTCTTGGTACTGGTTGAAACCTGATTTGTGACCCAGGATGTGATCTATTCTGGAGAATGTGCACTAGAGTAGAATGTGTATTCTGTTGCTTTAGGATGGGATGCTCTGAATATACTGTGAAGTCCATCTGGCCCAGTATATCATTCAAAGCCCTTGTTTCCTTGTTGATCTTCTGCATAGATGATCTGTCCATTGCTGTGAGTGGGGTGTTGAAGTCCCCTACTATTATTGTATTGTTATCAATGTGTTTCTTTAATTTTGTTATTAATTGGTTTATATAATTGGCTGCTCCCAATTTAGGAGCATAAACACTTATAATTGTTAGATCTTCTGATTCAGTGTCATTCTAATCTTGTCTACAAATTTTAATGCTGTAACTTTGTAGAGGCTCTTTGTATTTTGCCTTTTTTCCTCACTGTTAAAATAATATGTGTTAATTTTTAAAAATGTGGAAAATTATATAACTTAGTAAAGAAGTGCTTAGAAATAATATCCCAAATCTTATCATCTTTGGACAAATCATTCTAGTGTTCTGGTATATTTTCCATTAGGCTTTTTTCTTACTTTTTGGCTTTTCCTTTAAAAAGCTCATGTCAAAGTATGCCATTTTTTGCATATTTTTTTCCATCTCCAAATGTTTCATCTAATGGGGTAGTTTTATCCTTAAAAGAAGTGTCACTCAGAAAAAAATGAAATTATTAGTGGGTCTAGAAGTTATAAAGATAAGCTAACCTGCAGGTGAGAAGTGCAAAGAGAAATGGTGGTCAAAGTGTGGCTGTCTTATGTGAAACAGGACATGTCCAGACCTAAGCCACTGCATCTATTGAGATGACAGACTTGTGTTCAGGGGAGAGACAGGGAGCTAGTGAAATGGTAAAATGCTTAATTCCTGGAGAAAAAAAGAAGAGTCAAGGCCCATAGGGAGTGGAATCCTTCACATTTGTACTGCGGTCATGCTCAGTGTCATAAGTGGACGGCATGACCATGCATTTATTTATGATGAGTTTTTAAGGCCTAGTTCCGATGTCTAGAATTAATTGTATGGCAATAATCATGCCCTAAGGCCAGGATCATACCAGGTTCTTGGGTTATCAAGTTTTCTCATGCGGTGGGAGCAAGGCAGCAGAGAATAAGGCAAATCTAATTTTGTAATGGCTCTCTATGCAGGATTAGATGATTAAGCCTTGGGTACTCCTGGGCTTCTCATGAGAGGCTGACCTATTGAGAAAAATCAAATGCTATTTTCATGATGCCAAAGGTGGAAGAATTATGAGCTATTTTTTGATTTTTAAAAATCTCAAACCAGAGAAGATAGTCATGTAAGTTAAAATCAAAGAATCTTTACTGCACCCTCCAACAAGTCTTTAAGTACAGAAGTTACAAATTAAATAAGTTTGGCCATGTGTTAGTAATTGTTAAACCAAATAATAGGAATATTGCAGTTTCTCCCTGCTTTTAGATGTTTGACATTTTTCATAATAATAAAAAATCTTCCTCAAAAAACCTATTTATCACAACTTGAATGATTTTATAACCTTCACTCATAAAAACCTTATGAACTCTTTGTCCATCTTGTTCACCAGTTTATCTCTAGTACCTAGAACAATCCTGATCCATTAGCTACTCAACTGATTAATTAGTTAAATGGGATACATTAATTTCCTTAAAAACAAAGATCTTAAGTAGATTCCAACTGCTCAATGTATGGATAAACTTCACAGTTGATCAATATCCTTAACTTAATTAAGAGTAGAAAGTGGAGGATTTTTCTTTTCTTTTCTTTTCTTTTCTTTTCTTTTCTTTTCTTTTCTTTCTTTTTTTAGAGAGTAAGAAAGAGGTGGGGAGGGGCATAGAGAGAAGGAGAGAGAGAAACTTAAGCAGGCTCCACTCTCAGCCTAATTTGGCGCTCACTCTCATGACCCTGAGATCCTGACTTGAGCCAAAATCAAGGGTCAGATACTTAACTGACTCAGTCACCCAGGCACCTGAAAGTGAAGGATTTCTACTGCAGTTACAGTTACCTCTTCTTTGTAGAAAATTCTAGTGTAACAGTGCCAGAGTAACAAAGCAGCAGGAGAAAGGAGGGCTGAGGTAAGGAGATTGGAGACAAAATAATGGAGGATGACATGTACTCCAGAAATAGACTTCAGAAACACCAGCCTCTTGTCTGTCATCATACTCTTCTCCACCCTTCATTTCACACAGAGAGTGCCATCAAAATATTTTGTGTGCATAGACCACCCTTAATTTCCATACAATAAATCATGTATTCCCAAAGGATATGGTTCCCCAGCCAGAGTTCTCTGGAAACTTTGTGGTTCCCATAGATTCACGCTCAAGCGTAATATTAGATTCCTCTGGAATTCTTTATTGTAGTTTCTAGGGGAAGAAAACAACATTTAAGGTTCATTCATGATGTTTCTTTGTTAAAGAAGGTTTCTTCTAATATATATCATAGCAGTAGTTCTCATTTGCTATTTACTGATGTGAAAAGTGGTCTGCAAAAATCACCTTATTTAATCTTCACAGTGATCCTATAATAAAAATACTGACCCCCATTTAAAGATGAGAAAACTGAGATTGAATTAAATTAATCACTTTCCCAAGGCCACACAACTGGAAAACAGTACAGTAAACTTTGTCTCTAAAACATACACTGTTTACTTTTGGCGGGATAATTCCCATAAGTGCTCAGTCAGGACACTTCAAGACAAGAACACTTCCCCTTAAATTATTTGTAAAGTTCAAATGGAAACTATGGGATTTCTGAGCATACGCTCAGAATTAATTAACTTTGTTATTTATTCTATATCTTCTTCTGGGGATGTTAATGCAATTGAGTGAAGAGAGTCCTTTTGACAAATGATGCTGAAACAACTGGACATCCATATGCAAAAAACCAAAAAATTTTTAAAAATATATTCTTTAGGGATGCCTGGGTGGCTCAGTTGATTGGGCGACTGCCTTTGGCTTGGGTCATGATCCCAGAGACCCGGGATCGAGTCCCACATCGGGCTGCCTGCTCCGTGGGAAGCCTGCTTCTCCCTCTCTCACTCCCCCTTCTTGTGTTCCCTCTCTGGCTGTGTTTCTCTCTGTCAAATAAATAAAATCTTTTTAAAAAAAAATGTCTTCTTTAAAAAGATTTATTTATTTATTTATTTATGAGAGGGGAAAGAGAGTGATCATGAGCAGGAAGGGTAGAGGAAGAGAGAATTTCAAGCAGACTCCAGGCTGAGCATAGAGTCCCTCACAGGGTTCGATCTCATGACATCAGGATCATGACCTGAGCCAAAGGCATCCCAGGGGAAAAAAAAATGAATTTAGATACAGACCTTATGTCTTTACAAACATTAACTCAAATGGGTCAGAGATCTAAAGTTAAAGTATAAAACTACAAAATTCCTAGAAGAAAAAATTTATTAAAGAGGCACCTAGGTGGTTCCGTGGGTTAAAGCCTCTGCCTTTGGCTCAGGTCATGATCTCAGGGTCCTGGGATCAGGGCCCGCATGGGGCTCTCTGCTCAGCAGGGAGCCTGCTTCCTCCTCTCTCTCTGCCTGCCTCTCTGCCTACTTGTGATCTCTCTCTGTCAAATAAATAAATAAAATCTTTAAAAAAATGTTCATAGCAGTATTATTCATAACAGCCAAAAAGGTGGAAACAACCCAAGTATCAAGCAACGTATGGGTGGATAAACAAAAAGTTGTGTATCCATACATTGCAATGTTATTCAGCCATAAAAAGAAATGAATATCAATACACGGTATATCAATGAACTTTGAAAGCATCTTGCAAAATGAAAGAAGCCAGTCACAAAAGATCATATCTATATATTGCATGATTCCACTTATATGAATTGTCCAGAGTAAGCAAATCCGTAGAGACAGGAAGCAGTAAGTCATGTTTGGGGCTAAGGGTAGGGGAGAATCAAGACTGACTGCTCCTAAGTTGGGAGATTTTTTGGATTCTTGAATTTGGGGATTTTGGGGATAGGAAATGTTCATGAATTAGTGGTGATAATTGTACGATCTAGTGAATATACTAAAAACCACCAAATTGTACATTTAAAAAATATTTTGATATGTGACTTGTATCTTTAGAAGGAGAGGAGGAGAACAAGGAGGAAGGAGAAGAGAAGAAGGGTGCAAGCAGTTCACTTTAGGAAAACAAGGCAAAGAAAAAGTCTCAAGAAGGAGGGAGCTGTCATAAGTTAGACAAGTTAGATGAAAATGGCAAAGGGTCTCTTGTATTCAGGACTGGCAGTGAAATTCAAAATGCAGTGGCTTGGGAAGTGACTGGGTGATGGCAGAATGGAAACACTGAGATATCTGGTTGTAGAAGAAAAGATAGTGACAATGTAATAACCAGAGGGGAGAAGGAAACAGGGCGTGTTTTCTTTTTTAGTGTTGAGAAGCAGTTCCTCATGTGTCTCTTGCATTTTTATATTCCTGGCATAGGTACAGATTGCTTTTCTGCAGAACTGTCTCTTGAAAATGTTTATATAGTGAAAAGTCTTGGAAGATAGAAATAATGTTTTCCTTGGAGCAAAGACAGATTTATTTACCCCCCAGTAAACAGGATAATGTCTCCCTTTGGAGCAATTTTCAGACAGACATACTGCCCATTATAAAAGATGCTGGTTCTCCAGGTTTGGGGCTCCTCTCCCTATAATGCATTTTATTACTTCTGCTGACACCTGACACTCCTCACATGGTCTTTTGGGAAATGGGATTCAGGGAACCCCAGTACCCTGATGCTTATGTCGCTTGTTGTATGTTGTGAATAATAAAGTCATTTGTCTCTGGGGAAAAAAAATAGGACAGAACAACTCAGCAGAAGATCAACAAAAAATAAGAGAATTGAATGATACTAAAACCCACTACACTTACTAGATGTATACTGAATATTCCACCCAAAAGCTGGAAAGGAATGTTCTCTAGTCTATACTGTGCATTGGTCCATAAAATAACCTGCAGTAAATAGAAAATGATTGAAATCATACAAAATATGTTCTCCAGTCATGGTGGAATTAAATTAGAAGTCAGTAACAGGGGTGCCTGGGTGGCTCAGTTGGTTAAGCGACTGCCTTCAGCTCAGGTCATGATCCCGGAGACCTGGGATCGAGCCCCACATCGGGCTCCCTGCTCGGCGGGAAGCCTGTTTCTCCCTCTCTCACTCCCTCTGCTTGTGTTCCCTCTCTGGCTGTGTTTCTCTCTGTCAAATAAAGAAAATCTTAAAAAAAAAAAGTCAGTAACAGAAAAATAGGGGAAATTCACCAATATATGGGATGTGCAAGTCATTTAAGAACATAGTCATAAATAGTCCATAGGTCAAAAAAGTCACAAGGGAAAGTTAAAAATAATTTGAGATGAATGAAAATGAAAACATGAGACCCTAAAACTTAAGAGACACCACTAAAATAGTACTTAGATATTTACATGTGTAAATGACTGTAAAAAAAAAAATCTCTGAACAAAAGATTCACAACAGTCTGTTTCGGTTTCCAAAAGGAAAGAAAACTTTATTGTTATTGTTATTATTATTATTATTATTATTGTTATTGAAACAGAAGAGAAAAGGAATCTACACACAGATGAAGGTCATAATAGGCAATAAATGAGAATAAGACAAAGTTACATCTAATTGGGTACTTAACAACATCCAACCTTGTTAGCTGGGAAAGCCCCATGGAAACAGGCTGGAGTCCCAATTTCAAGGTCTGGAAGGAGCATCCTCCCCTCAGGTGAGACTCCCAACTGACCAACCCCGAAAGGGCCATATTAACAGGGCAAATGATGGGAAGTTAGACATTTGTTTACATACATGCAGTTTTGAGCAAGATGCATTTCTACGTTATCATATTTTTGTATTTTAGCATGGGCTAGATGTGTCTGCCTCTCCTCCCAGATTCCATTCTGGGTAGCCAGCCCAGCCTAGAGCAGGAGGGGATGTGAGACAAAAATTGTAGCTTTTGGCCTCCAGAAGAGAAGGGCCAGTACTGACCTGGAGGTCAGATAATCTATTTCAAACAATCAGGCTTCCAAGGTTATTCACATAGCATGAGTCTCACAAACAACATTTCTTAGCCTGGTTGTGTACGTGCAAGTCCAGGTGGTCAGATAAGCAGGACAAATCACAGAGACTTCAATCATTATAGAACAATGCCTACATTAAAAATAAATAAGATCTCACATCAATAGCCTAATCTTCCACATCAAGACACTTAAGAGCAGGGGCACCTGGGTGGCTCAGTTGGTTAAGCGACTGCCTTCCGCTCAGGTTATGGTCTCGGAGACCCGGGGGGGGGGGGTGTCGAGTCCTGCATCAGGCTCCCTGCTTGGTGGGAAGCCTGCTTCTCCCTTTCTCACTCCCCCTGGTTGTGTTCTCTCTCTGGCTGTTCCTCTCTGTCAAATAAATAAAATCTTTAAAAAAAAAAAAAAGACACTTAAGAGCATACTAAACCTAAAACAAGCAGAAGGAAGGAAATAATAAAGATTAGAGTAGAAATTAATGAAAAAGAATTTAAAAACCAATAAAATCAACAAAACCGAAAGTTAGTTCTTTGAAAAGTCAAAAAAAAAAAAAAAAGGTAAATTTTTAGCTAGACTGATCAAAAAGGAATAGAGAACACTCAGATTACTAAAGTTGGGAATAAAAGCAGAGACATCACTACTGACCCTAGAGAAACTCAAATAAAAGGATACATCATCTTTCCAAAAGTGAAAGTGAGAACAACTTTCCTATATGTTAGCATCTGTCTCTTCAAAACATGGAATGAAAAAACTTCTTGCAAAGGCACAAAGAAAGCTCTTAAACTAAGGAGTTTTAAAATTTCTTGGACTTCTGCCAACCTAGTCAGGACAAAAAACACTGCAGCCTACCTACCCAACCTATTCCTGTCTCCCACTGGAAAAAAGAACTTGGTGATAACCAAAGCTCAGATAGGGCCCAAATTAAAATAAAAATGGTAACATTTCAGCAATTACACAAAAAGTTACCATTACATAAAAACAAAATGATCCACAAACATAAAACACTATTAACTTATATTAATTATTTGAAGAATAGCAGCAATTGAAACCATGACCCACTCATGTCAGCATTGATGGTGCAGATAATACAGGGCAGTCTGAGAATTATGGAAGTTTTGCTCTTTCTGTGCAATCTTATAGTACTCAGTGGCAGCTAGATGTCTTGTATTAGTCTTCAGTAAACTCGGCTAACTGGCTAATTTTAGTCTTCGCTTAAAATAGAATAAGTCTAGGGACACCTGTGTGGCTCAGGTGGTTGAGCGACTGCCTTCGGCTCAGGTCATGATCCTGGAGACCCAGGATCGAGTCCCGCATCGGGCTCCCTGCTCGCGGGAAGCCTGCTTCTCCCTCTCTCACTCCCCCTGCTTGTGTGGGAAGCCTGCTTCTCCCTCTCTCACTCCCCCTGCTTGTGTTCCCTCTCTCGCTGTGTTTCTCGCTGTCAAATAAATAAAATCTTAAAAAAAAATAGAATAAGTCTATATAACTGTGCAAGAGTCACCCACAGTAATTTTTAGAAGGGCTTGCACAAAGAGGAGTCCCAAATCCCATTGGTGTTTGGCAGATCTTCTTTTAGGAATCACTGCTTTATAACTGCGTGTTGACTAACATTTATGGACTTGGGCATATAGCATACAGCCCAGTGCCAGCAGGACCTTTTTCCTGTCTTCCAGAAAAAAACAAATGGTAAAGTTGACTTGAATCCCAGTCACATGGAAGTCCAACGCTCTTTTAAAATTTCTGTCAGTTTCAGGGATGGGATGCAGGGGGGTACATTTCACAATCTCAAGATCTCTTTCTTTGGATCCTCTCTTCCATGTGAGAGGTCCCTGTGCTGCATCACAGCAACACAGATGTGAGAGTTAGGCCCCTCTTTACATCTAAACATCAACAACAAAAACCCCTTGAAAGATGTTTGGGGAAGATATTTGGGAAGATGGGACAGGTGGTGGTGAGAGGATAACAACACAAACACCTTCAGATAAAGGAATGGGTTTCCCATGCTTAAAATAGCCTTCACTCCCTGCACCCTCCATTCCCCTCTCCCCCTCTGCTGGCCCTCTCCTCCCAACTTTGGAGCTTCACCAATTCTCCTCATGTAGTCCCAAGGAGGTCTCCGTCTTGTTTTCTCATCCTAATTCTCCTATGCTCTCTGCTTTTGGTTTTCTTTTCTCCTCTGTTTAGAACAACAAACCAATTCACCCCATGCTCTCAGAGAGTAGAACATTACTACTTCTAAAGTTATGACACTGTGGGTGCACATCCAGATCTTTGGGATCTCACCTTGAACTTATTACCAGGACCGAGCAAAGAACTTTTCCTTGAGAATGAGCTATAATGGACATGGAGGATTGTGTGAGAACATGGGACAGTGTTGCTGAGCTACCTGATTCAAGAGGGGGCTAGAAGCATTTCTCAAGGAAAGAAGTGATTTTTCCCAAGAGAGGATGATGGGAATTAGGCAAAGCAAGAGCTAAGTGTCTAGCAAATACTTTCTGAGGAAGAAAGAGCAAGGAGCAGATGAATTAAGAGAAAGAGCAAGGAGCAGACTAGTTAAGAGAAAGTTAAGTTAATGAGGATAAAAGCTAAAGTGGAGAGGTAACCCTTTTTTAGGAGAAAGGACACCACTTTTACTGAGATACATGAGAAGAGATGAGGCAATGTAAGTCATTTGAATAAGCATATGCTCAACTGACTCGCATTTTCTCAATAAAGTCAGGAACAAAGTCATTTGCAGATTGTCGCAAGGGATAGCCTGGCACTGTGATTGGAGATCATTATTTACCACTGTTTCCAGGTTATTCTGTTGTACACTCTTGTCCACCATATGCACCCACCCATGGGTAGAAGCTAATGAGCAATATGGCATGGCTCGTGGGCTGTGGTTTTGTGAATCCAGTAAAACAGAAGGTTGTGAAGACAAGTCAGCAAATACATTAATGGACCAAAATGTCATCTAATGGCATGGGATAGATTGGAAGAAAATTAAGTGGCTCAAAGGACTGTATATGGATAAGATTAAACATTTTTGAGGGCAAAAGAGGGAGCTGGCAGAGTGAGAGAGTACCGACAAAGGCTTCACTTTTAATGTTTAGGATATCAGTGAAGATCAGCTTAACTTATGATATAGCCCAGAGTGTGGCTCATGGGAATAGATTTTGTGGACTGTAGATGAAAACCCGTGGCATTGAGAAGATCAAGGGACTCAGAAACTAGGATGTTTGATTGACAATGCATATTTAGATGTTTCAGGACATGACTAGTTGGGGATAAAGAGGAAGATGAGCCAAATGCCCAGACCCTTTGGCCAGGAGGTCGGAAACGGGCAGTAATAAAGTTGTAGAGAAAAAAAACACTCCAGTAGTTTACCAAATACTAAATTTTAACTCTTGAAGTGAAGTCATCATTTACATGGAATAAATACAAAAAATTACTCATTTCATGTAGGCATCAGAGTCAATCCTTAAGTGAGGACAGTGAGAGAAAAAGTAGAATGAGTGACACAGCAGCAGAGAGAAAAGTTGGCCACAACTTCTCAAAAGGCCATGCTTTAGAATGTCAAGACATACTCCAAAGCCCAAGAGGTTGGTGTGTCTAGATTTGGGTTTTTTAAAAAATATATATGTTAGAAAGACAGTGGGTTGAGTCTCTGCTCTCAAAAGTTGAGCTCTTGGAAAATCCAGTAGTGATCGATGTTGGAAGTTACTGATGTTGTTGAAGCAAGAGATGTTCCTCTAAAACCAAGGAAACAGATGTCTTCCTTGAAAACACACACACACACACACACACACACACACACACACACACACCAGCATAGGCATAATCCTTGCAATAAAAGTCACCATGCAAAAGAGACCTATGGTTGAATGAATAACTTACAAGTGCTTCACAAAATTTTTCTTCCCATATTAAACATTCACAGTGAAATCTCTGCAATAAATGAGGAAGGAGAGCATCCTTGGCCATGATAGGTAGAGCAATGTAAAAACTCTGGAGACTTTTTGCCCTGTTTCTGGGAAATGAAATGTTGCTTCTGATGTGACGCTGTTTCTGATTTGATTTTGCAGATCAGCATCTTCCAAAGAAATATTTATTACCCACCCTTGGGTGCTTGGGTGGCTCAGTTAGTTGAGCGACTGCCTTCAGCTCAGGTCATGATCCTGGAGTCCCAGAATGGAGTCCTGCTTCGGGCTCCCTCCTCAGCACAGGGTCTGCTTCTCCCTCTGACCTCCCCCCTCTCATGCTCGTTCACTCTCATTCTCTCTCTCTCTCTCTCAAATAAATAAATACAAATCTTAAAAAAAAAAAAAAAAAAGAGGTCCACTGACCAATGAACAGGGAAAATCTGTCAGGGTTGTGTGATTCTTAAGTCCTAAGAAAGAAGATGAATATTGTATTTTGCTTCTCAGTCACTGCTCTTGAGGTTTCTGGGACAAAAGCTAAGGAAGAAACAATAACTTAAAAGAAAGATATCCAGGGCACCTGGGTGGCTCAGTGGGTTAAAGCCTCTGCCTTCAGCTCAGATCATGGACTCAGGGTCCTGGGATCGAGGCCTGCATCGAGCTGTCTGCTAGGCAGGGAGCCTACTTCCTCCTCCCTCTCTGCCTGCCTGTGATCTCTCTCTGTGTCAAATAAATAAATAAAATCTTAAGAAAAAAAAAAAAAGATATCCAGACACTTGATAAACCCAAAGCTTCCACTCAGGACCTCAAATAGCAAAAGTTTAATTGTGAACTATTTGACAGCAAAGTTGTTAAAATTGATCAAATAATGAAAAATTTGTTTGCAATGCTAGTGTTTGGTTAAAAAAGAAAGAAGGAGAGGTGCCTGACTGGTTTAGTGAGGGGAGCATGTGAGTGGGTCTCAGAGTTGTAAATTTGAGCCCCACATTGGGTGTAGAGATTACTCAAAAATAAAACTTTTTTTTTAAAAAGAAGTATGATGAACTAGAATTTATCCGTTCATGTATTCACTTATTTAAGATGTATTTAAGCCAGACACCAGAGATACACTGATGAGCATAGTAAAAAGAAAAAAAAATTTTTTTAGCAAAAGTTGCTTGGAGGTATTAAGTTTTTGAAACCCCTGGTAGGAGGCAGAAGTGTTTCTTGTTTTTCAGTTCTTTGGAGAACTTTAGATGCAGTTTTTTATCTGTATATACTGCAGTCATTAAATATTTGTAAATCAGATTTGGTATATCGCCTTACGCTGATGTAACACTATCAATGCTTAGAAACAAAACAAGCAAGGCAGCAAGCCAAACGAAATACTCCTATTGCTTGTTTGCTGAAAAGTGCTTTGTTTTCCACAGCTCTTAAAATGGGAATGCATCTTGCTTAATTCAGCAGGAAGGGGGAAATCTACACACGGAAAACCATCAAAGCCATTGTGAGACAACTTTGCTTGAGGATCTCAGGGCTGTTGTTTAAAGAGCCTTCTTTGGGAAGCTGTATGTCTCATCAGTTAAGACACCAATTTAGAGGCAAGAATAATAATCCAGTCCTCTGTAGTCTCTATAGCTCTGTTGGATTAACTGCTGATTAGCATGAACTCCGAAGAAAGATCTGTCAAAATTTGCTCCATTAAAGCTGACTTTGAAAACCACCACAGTGAAAGCTGCAAGCTTTCTGAGCCCCATACCTTGCCCTTTGAAAGCACCAGAGAATCTTTTCAGCATTTATAGTATAGGAATGCAGGCTTTTTTTTTTTCTCTGGAGGAGAGCACAGTCTTGACAGAGGGAACACACACAGTGTCAGCCAAGGTCTGGGGCTCAGAGCAGATCCCAAGGTAGAACCGGTTTAGCTCAGTACTCATTCTGCTGGCTCTGTTGTTCCTGCTGAGATCTTAATTCCTCCACTCGTGGTGGACTCTTTGGAGAAACTGAGGAAAACACTCAGAAGGGTTGTATTCCAATGATTTGAAAACTTCTGAGAGTTCCATGCAGTTTCTAAGAATCCCGATCTTTCTGAGTATTTCGATCATGCCACTAATTGTAAATCTCATTTGTCCAGGAGGCTCCACAGAAAAGAGGAGAACTATCCTTCAGGGAAGGCATATTTGTGTTACAACTGCTGAATGTACATGAACTCTGCCAAATGACTTGATTCATCTCCCAAATTTAAATTTAAACCACTGGCTGAAACTTCTAAACGTTCCAATGAAAACTTAGGCAATCAGCAAATATTTTACACGTTACACATTGTATGGAAACCATCTTACAGGCACTCATTTGAAAGGAAAAAACTTAGTGTAGCATGAAAGGAAAACCTATCTGGAGGCCCTGGGGGTTGCTGAAGGAGCAATGATTGATTTTTTTTTTAAGTAGTTAAGACAGATTTTTTTGTCAGCTCTTGCTAGTAGGACATTGGCTTGCAAATGCAGAAACCTAAAACAAAGTGGTTTAGGCAAAAAAGCAATTACTTTTGGGTCTAGCCTTTGCTGGATCCAGGACCTCCGACCATATTGCTAGCAACCTTTCTTATACCTTCTCTCATTCCCTATTTCTGCTCTGCTTTCCTCTCTGTTGGCTTCAACCTCAGGCAAGGCATTCTTCCCACTGTGTTAGGAAGATGGTCATCAGTAACTACAGGCTTAATCCATCCAGGCTAATAACCTCGGGGAAAGAGATCACCGTTCTCCCAATAGTTTCCTGTCAAATCATAAGACTGACCCTGATTGGTCCACCCAGGGCACGTGCATGTGTCTGTTCCAACCTCCTGGAAGGTTGTGCGCCACTTAGCCATGTCAGGCTCATGGGCCCGATGGAGATCTGGGGGATTGGGTCAGCATCTGAGGGAACAAAACCAAAGGTAATCAGGACACTGTGAAGAGTGGTTCCCAGAAGGCTGCAGGGCAGGCTCTCAGCAAAACAAGAGAGAAAGGATGTCAATCAGGTAAACACAACAGGTTGCAAGCATTGAGAGACAAGGTCAAGTTAGCTCTCGTGGTAAGATTGTATTTCAAGAATTCCTGTGGCAATAAGGGAGATCAGGAAACAAGTTTCAAGAGTCTTCACGGAGAAGCTAGGAGCAGTTCCTGATATAGGGGCTCCTCTAGGAGTCAGTCTGACTGCAGATCTAGAACAAAACAGCTGCTCTAGAAATTGCCACTTAACAGTTATAGAGAAGGTGATGCTATGCTCCCTCTCGTAGGGCTGGTCCATTTTGATGCTTCTGCTTCTTCTGTCTCTATAACTGCTAACTCATACTGCTGTTCATTTTCTTCTCTCTAATGGCTTCTAAAGCCTCGTGGCTTGTTAATTGATTTCTTTACATACATTTCTCTTCTGAGCTACTGTTTTCCCCCATTATATTAATTTCTGCTTTTAACATATTTCTACCAGTTTTCTTGAGCATTTCTCTGTGGTTCTTTTCCTAGCATTTTGTTCAGTTGGATAGCTCATTAATTTCCCATCTTTCTTGTCTTCTAATACATACAATCAAGGCTATAAATGGCCCTCTAAACTCAGCATGAGAAGTATCCCCCAAATTTTGATATACAGGGCTTTCTGTGTCCATCAGCTCCAAGTGTTTTAGAATTCTCATTGTAATTTCTTCTTTATCCCATGATTGTAAAAATTCTGTTGTGGAAGTGTACCATACATAAAGTGCACGACTCTTGAAGTGAACAAGCCAATAATTGCTACATATGTATACACCCGTAGAGCCATTGCCTAGATCAAGTTACAGAATATTTCCTCCAGCATCCCAAAGAGCTCCTATATCCCCCTTCTTGATGAATACTGCCCTAGAAGTCAGTGCTATTGACTTTTAATATTGTGAACTAATTTTACCTCTCTTTGAGCATCATCTCAACTGGAATCATATATCCCATCTTGTTCCAATGAGATTTATGCATGTGATAGTACCTCTCTTTCCCTCTCTTTCTTAATTACTGGCAGGGAATAATACATTTATTCATTCATTCTACTCTTGATTCATATTTGATTTGTTTCTACTTTGGGGTATTACAGATAAAACTACTATGGATGTTCTTGGAGGACCTGGGTAGATCAGTCTGTTAAGCATCTACTTCCAGCTTGGGTCATGATCCTGGAGTCCTGGGATCCAACCCCATGTCGGATTCCCTGCTGAGTGGGAAGCCTGCTTCTCCCTCTCCCTCTGCCCCTCCTCCTGCTCATGCTTGCTCTCTCTCTCTTTCTCTCCCCTCGCTCATTCTCTTTCAAATAAATAAATAAAATATTTAAAAAAAAACTACTATGGATGTCCCTAAAAATGTCTTTTGCTGGACATATGTCCTCATTTCTCATGCATATACCACAGAATGGCTGCATCTTCAATTAGGCGTACACTCAACCTTGTTAAGTCCTTCCAAACTTTTTTCTGTTATGGTTTTACCAACTTTCATTCTCACTAGTAATGTGTGAGTTCTCATCATTCAACATCCCATCAGTATTTGATAGTGTTAATTTCCATTCCTTCCTTCCTTTTCCTTCCTTCCTTCCTTCCTTCCTTCCTTCCTTCCTTCCTTCCTTCCTTCCTTCCTTCCTTCCTCTCTTTCTCTCTTTCTTTCTTTCTGAGAGAGACAGGGGAGGGCCAGAAGAAGGGAAAGAGAAAATCTTAAGCAGGCTCCACACTCAACACAGAGCCTGATGCGGAGTTCAATCTCACAACCCTGAGATCATGACCTGAGCTGAAATCAGGAGTTGGCAGCTTAACCAACTGAGCCACCCAGGCATCCCTCTTTTCTTTTGTTTTTAAAAATTTTAACTGTTCTGGCTGTGTGTGTAGTATCTCAAATTCCTTTTAGTCTGCATTTCCCTACTCATTTAATGTTGAATATGCCTATCATGCTTGCTGGCTACTTGCATATCTTCTTTTATGACTGTTCATTCAAACCCCATTTCTTTTTTTTTTTTTTAAGATTTTATTTATTTGACAGAGAGAAACACAGCCAGAGAGGGAACACAAGCAGGAGGAGTGAAAGAGGGAGAAGTAGGCTTCCTGCTGAGCAGGGAGCTCCATGTGGGACTCGATCCCGGGTCTCCGGGATCATGACCTGAGCCGAAGGCAGTCGCTCAACCAACTGAGCTACCCAGGCGCCCCTCAAACCCCATTTCTAAACTGGGTTGTCTTCTCATGATCGAGTTGTAAGAGTTTTTTACATACTCAGGATGAGTCTTTTACAGATGTGAATTGTGAATTTCTTCTCCCAGTTTCAGGCTTGCTTTTTCCCTCTCCAAATGATCTCTTTTGATGGAAAGAAAGTGAGTAACTCAATGAAATCTAATTTTTTGTCTTTCAATGGTTGTGTAAGAAATCCTCACCCACCCCAAGGTCATGAAGATATTCTCTTATATTTTCTCTTAAAAGCTTTATTTTTTGCCATTTACATCAAAGTCTATGACCCATTTCATATTAATATTTGTGTATGATATTATACAAGAATCAAAGTTCATTTTCTTTTCCATGTGGATACCCAATGGACCCAACACTCTTTATTGAAAAGAATGGCAAGAAGATAATCCTTTCCCCTAAGTGAATTGCAGTGATTTTTTTTCTGGGAGTCTGTTCTGGACTCTGTTTTGTTCCCCTGGCTAGCCTTGTGCCTCTCTCACATTGTCTTATTTAATACAGCTTTATGATAAGCCTTAAAATCTGTCTAAATCCTCAAATATTTTTCTTCTGCAAAATTGATTTGGTCATTCTCAATTCTTTGCATTACCGTATTTTTAAATCAGTTTATCAGTTTCCACAAACAAAAAATTTGCTAGGATTTTGATTGGGATTATATAAATGCTATAGATAAATATAAAGAGAATTGACATTTAATCAACAGTGAGTCTTTCAATCCATGAAAGAACATATCTTGTCATTTATTCAGGTCTGCTTTAATTTTCTCATTTTTTTTCCTGGAGTTTATTTCTATCTATTTGATTGTTTAGCTATCAAAATGCTATTTAAAAATTACTGTGTTCTGATATTTACTGCTAATATATAGAAATACAATTGATTTTTGCATGTTGACCTTGCATCTAGGGACCTTATTTCATCTATGAATTTAAATAGGTGTGGGGTTTTGTTTTGTTTTGTTTTTTGTGGGATGGAGATAGGTTGTATTTTGTATTTCCTACATACACTTTCGTGTTATGAGCACAGAATGGCAATTTTATTACCTCCCTTCCAAAGTCCATGCCTTTTACTTATTCTTCTTGAATTATAGCACCCATGAATTTTTTTCTAGCATGCTTTTTAAAGATTTTATTTATTTATTTGACAAAGAGAAACACAGTTGGAGAGGGAACTCAAGGAGAGGGAGTCAGAGAGGGAGAAGCAGGCTCCCTGCTGAGCAGGGATCCCGATGTGGGACTCCGTTCTGGGACTCTGAGACCATGTCCTGAGCTGAAGGCAGATGCTTAATGACTGAGCCACACAGGTGCCCCTCTAGCATGCTTTTAAGAGGTCCAGAACTTATGAGGGTTTCTGCTCTGTTTTGTTAGGTTCTAATTTTGTTGCCCTCTGCTGAGGAGAAAAACAAAGAGAATGCCATAACAGAAGACAAGGAAAATGTGTTTCTAGAAGACAGAATACCATACTGCTCACACTTCTGGTAATCATGTAGTTCATAAAGAATGAGCATGCTCGGTGGCGCCTGGGTGGCTCAGTTGGTTAAGCAACTGCCTTCGGCTCAGGTCATGATCCTGGAGACCTGGGATTGAGCCCCACATCGGGCTCCAGCCCCACATCGGGCTCCCTGCTTGGCAGGAAGCCTGCTTCTCCCTCTCTCACTCCCCTTGCTTGTGTTCCCTCTCTGGCTGTGTTTCTCTCTGTCAAATAAATAAAATCTTTAAAAAAAAAAAAAAAAAGAATGAGCATGCTCATTGCTTCTCCCTTGCCACATGATGTGCTTTATAGGACTACTCTTAGACAAAGGCGCTCCTGTCTTGGCTCCATGCTCTGGAGGGGTCCACAAACTACACACACACACACACACACACACACACACACACACACGCACACACATACATTTATCAATTGATACCTGGAGGATTCCATTTCTAAGGAAATTCTTCTTCTCTTCTTTTACCCTTTGCTTTTGAAACAAAAAGTGGCTGTGCCAGTCCTTGAAGGTCTGTGAGTTGTACTGTTGTTGTCACCAAAGAAATGCACTGTTTTAGAATGAAGTCCTTCAACAGTAGTCTTTTGTAACACCTAAGTTACAAACAGAAGACAAATTGATTAACTTTTTACACTTTCCTCTTGGTAGCGTGACTACAGTAGATTCTTTCATAAGGAAGTATCCATCCCTGGTAATGTCAAGCAACATCTGTTTTCTTCCTTCTCATTATCTTTCAATGCCTGATTTCAGAAATAACATGAATCAGGACATTCACAACAGTTTCATAGAGCAACTGAGATTGCTTTGCCATATCAAAAATTTATGTTCTCTTACATTGTGTACTTTTAGGTTTGATCTGTAACATCTTTGATGAATGATGTATCTTGACAATTTAATGGATATTGAATATTAAAACTCCAAGTCATCCTACTTTATAACAGTATTTGGTAAAATTTAATTAAGCTTTAAAAATATTAAATGAAAAATTTGGTTGTATTGGGGTGCCTGGGTGGCTCAGTCATTAAGCGTTTGCCTTCAGCTCAGGTCATGATCCCCAGAGTCCTGGGATCCAGCCCCGCATCAGGCTCCCTGCTCAGTGGGAAGCCTGCTTTTCCCTCTCTCATTCCCCCTGCTTGTGTTCCCTCTCTGGCTGTTTTTCTCTCTGTCAAATAAATAAAATCTTTTAAAAAAAATTGGTTCTATTAAACGATTTTGTGATTTAAATTTTCCCATTAACCATAAATTCTATTCTCCTTCACATTTTAATAGATCTTTTTGAAAATTCTAGGAGAAAAGTAACAAGACAAAAGTGATTTAAAATTGAGATCATTGGATTTTTACATTGATTTTAATTCACTTATTAAAATATTTTCAAGTTCTGTACACTTCAAATACATTTTCTTTTAAAAAAAGATTTTATTTATTTATTTGACAGAGAGAGAGAGACAGCAAGAGAGGGAACACAAGCAGGGGGGGAGTGGGGGAAAGGGAGAAGATTCTCTGCTGAGCAGGGCGCCCAATGTGGGGCTCGATCCCAGGACCCTGGGATCATGACCTGAGCTGAAGGCAGGTGCTTAATGACGGAGCCACCCAGGCTCCCCTCAAATACATTTTCAGGTTTAACTTCAGAATCATTGCTTTCAATAGAACATAAATTATATCAATATATTAATTTAATAGTAGAATTAAATGATTTTGCTGAAATGACAGAAAAATACATTTTATGAAATAAATGTATTTTCTAAATTATGTTATACATCAATGAATAGTTTTAAAACTTTATTGTCTTTAGTGTTTTACCAACTTGCAATTACATAAGATCACACTTCATGCAAATTTTTTCTGTTTTTGTTTTTCTGAAGTTATGTCTGAAAGTAAGAAAATGGAACATATTTTACTTTATAGTTTCTAGTTTGACTTACTGATTTCTAACCTTTTTAAATATGTTCTAGAAACAACATGTATGGTTTGCAAGTGTTTTCTCACATTCAGTGAGTTATCTTTTCACTTTTTTAATAGTGTCCTTTGAAAGACAAAACTTTCTAATTTTGAGGTCCAATTTATATGTTCTTTGGTTATGTGTGCTTTTGGTGTCCCATATAAAAAACCATCAACAAAAGTTGTAAATATTATGCCTGTGTTTTCTCATGAGAGATTTATACTTTCAGTTCATACATTTAGGTTTTTGATCCATTTTGAGTTAATTTGTTTTTATGTGTGAGCAAGGGGTCCAACTCCATTGTTTGTATGTGGATGTCCAGTTGTCCCTTCTCCATTTGTCGAGAGTAGGTTCTTTCCCCATTCCTGTCTTGGCAGTCCGATCAAAAATCGATTGGCCATAAATGTGAGGCTTTATTTCTCAATTCTATTTATTGATTTACATGTCTATCCTTATACCAATATTATATGCTGTCTTGATTACTGCAGCTCTATAGTAACTTTTGAAATTGAGAAGTGTCAGTCCCCCAGTTTTGTTTTTTTCTCAAGATTGTTTTAGCCATTGTAGGTCCTCTGCACTTTCACATGAACTTCATGATCCCTTGTCAATTTCTGGGACACATAGATGGCTCAGTTGGTCAAGTGTCCAAACTCTTGATCTCAGGGTCGGGATCCCAGGCTTAATGTTGGGCTCCATCCTGGGCATGAAGGCTTATTTAAAAAAGCAAAAACAAAAAGAAACAGAACAAAGCAAAACCTTGGACATCTCTTCAAAGAAAGCAACTAGAATCTTGATAGATTTTGCATATCATCAGTTGCTAATTTTAATTAAACTTATCAACATTTATACATATGATATGTAGGTCTTCAGCCCCCACAAATATAAAGTTTGGCATGACTTTATTTATATTATTCTCATAATTCACACTGACCTTACGGGGAAAATATTATTAAGGATCTTTCTCAAGATCACACAGCTAATAAATGGCTAAAATGGAATAATAGCCCTTATAGGTTTGAGTCCCAAAGCTATGACTTTCTCAGGGTATTATGCTATCTCTAATAATAATGTCTTATATTTTCACAATTACATATTTTTATATTTTCTTATGTATTGGCATTATATACAAAAACTATGTAAGTGAGAAAAGATAAAATTATCACTTCCTGGGGCGCCTGGGTGGCTCAGTTGGTTGGGCGACTGCCTTCGGCTCAGGTCATGATCCCGGAGACCCGGGATCGAGCCCCACGTCGGGCTGCCTGCTCGGCGGGAAGCCTGCTTCTCCCTCTCTCACTCCCCCTGCTTGTGTTCCCTCTCTGCCTGTGTTTCTCTCTGTCAAATAAATAAAATCTTAAAAAAAAAATGATCACTTCCTAATCTGCTTTCACGGCAGCCTGTATCTGCCTTTATTATCGTATCTCTCCTCACGTTTTTTGCCTGTTCTTCATTACCCATGGTGCCTTCAGGATTGTGTCTGTGTCTGCGTATTCCTACAGCTCTGGTAACTGGGAAAATGCCCAGCACTGAGGGGGCTCAGTGATGGCTGAAGGAGTAAATGATCATATGACCCCTTAGCATTCAGATGCTGGTGTCATCAATTGCTTTATTCTGGAGTGTGGTTCATGTCCCCCCAGGTACTCTGGTAAAGCTCAAAGGTAGAGGCAGAGTTTTGCTCATGATTAAAACTCAAAGATGCTCAAAGCTTAAAACTTATGGTCTGGGAGGCCTTCTTCCTAGGTCCAAGAAGAACCAACATATCTTGAGAAAACAAGTATATTCACAGAGAAGAGAGAGAAGTAGCCCACCAGTAAGGAGGAACAGGAGTTTGACTTCCCTGTTGATCAAAGAAACACAAATGAAACAAGAATTTGCCTTATGCCTCTGAAACTAGGAAAAAGTGAAAAGTTGATTAGACCCAGTGTTTAGGTAAGAAATATGAAGCAGAACACCAGGCAATGATTTTTTCTATATATAGATATTATATTATATAAAATATAATATATTATATTTCTATATAATGTTTTAAAACATTAAAAAAATATTCTTTTTATCTGACAGCGAGAAACACAGCTAGAGAGGGAACATAAGCAGGGGGGAGTGAGAGAGGGAGAAGCAGGCTTCCCGCCGAGCAAGGAGCCCGATATGGGACTCGATCCCAGGACTCTGGGATCATGACCTGAGCCGAAGGCAGTTGCTTAACCAACTGAGCCACCCAGGCACCCCTTTTTTAATTTTTTAAAAAATTTTATTTGTTTATTTGACAGAGAGAGAGAGATCACAAATAGGCAGAGAGGCAGGCAGAGAAAGAGGGGGAATCAGGCTGCCCACTGAGCAAAGAGCCCAATGTGAGACTCGATCCCAGGACCTTGAGATCATGACTTAAGCTGAAGGCAGAGGCTCAACCCTCTGAGCCACCCAGATGCCCTATTTTTTTTAATTTTTAAAGTTAAATTATGACATAGAGAAATAAAAGCCCTCTCATGCAGTCTTGGTGGGCATATAACTTGGTCCAAGTTTTCTGAAAAGCATTTTGGCAATGAGTATCAAGTCGTAAAGTATAAGTGTGCTTGTGCTTGGATGTTGCAAGTCCACAAGTGGTTGTGTGTGTGTGTGTGGGTGGGTGTGTGTGTAACAGGCATACAGTGTTGGAAGAGACAGTTCTTCTTGGGCCTCTGGTACTTTTCTTGGTGGAGGGCAGAGGGGACACCAAGACTGCAAGACCCCAACTGCTTTGTCACTGGGACCACATCTCAGAATTATCTCCACAGCTGGTACACTTGAGAGATAAGTTAACATCTTCCTTTCATCACAAGCAGTCTTGTTTAGCGCCTGCTATTAAAACAGTGGGGCCTCCAAGCTCAGTGCCCTCCATGGCAACTCCAACTCACTAGAGAACAACACAAACATATTGCTTTCATGCTGCCTACTGTGCCATGAGTAATAAGCCCTCTATCTCTGTGGGAAAAAATCATCAGACCCATTTTCTACAGATAAGTAAAGGGATCGTCAAAGCAAAGGGACCATCCCAGATGACATGGTCATTTACTTGCAGAGACAGGACCAGAGTCCAGGGTGACTGGGCCTCTATCACAAGACATAGAACACCTGGAAAAGCATTTGGAGCAAGAAGGACAGGAACAACTCTTATCGTCAGACTTCATTTTATTAGTTTACTTCATTTACTCTGAAAATGTCCACACTGTTGCCCCTCCCAGCGACCAAATCACTCTCCAGGACAGCAGTTCTCCAAGTATAGTCTCCTGGACTGGAAGCATCAGCATTCTGTGATCGACTGTTAGAAATTCAAGTTCTCAGGGAAATTCAAATCAAAACCACACTGAGATACCACCTTACAGTCAGAATGGCCAAAACTAACAAGTCAGGAAACAACAAGTGTTGGAGAGGCTGTGGAGAAAGGGGAACCCTCTTACACTGTTGGTGGGAATGTAAACTGGTGCAGCCGCTTTGGAAAACAGTGTGGAGATTCCTTAAAAATTAAATATAGAGCTACCCTATAACCCTGCAATTGCACTACTGGGCATTTACCCCAAAGATACAGATGTAGTGAAAAGAAGGGCCATATGTACACCAATGTTCATCGCAGCAATGGCCACAATCGCCAAACTGTGGAAAGAGCCAAGGTGCCCGTCAGCAGATGAATGGATAAAGAAGATGTGGTACATATATACAATGGAATACTATGCCTCCATCAGAAAGGATGAATATCCAACTTTTGTAGCAACATGGACTGGACTGGAAGAGATTATGCTGAGTGAAATAAGCCAAGAAGAGAAAGTCAAGTATCGCATGGTTTCACTTACTGGCGGTGCATGAAGGGTAACCTGGAGGACAGTGGGAGAAGGAAAGTAAATGGGAACTAGGGCAATCCAGGGAGGGAAATGAAACAACAGAGACTTTGGACACAGAAACAAACTGAGGGACTTTGAGGGAGGGGGTGGAGGGATGGGAGAGCCTGGTGGTGGGTACTGGGGACACTTAAAGCATGGAGCACTGGGTGTGGGGAATGGGGAATGAATCTTGGAACACTGGAAAAAAAAATTTAAGTAACAATAAAAAAAAAAAGAAATTCAAGTTCTCAGGCCTTAACCCAGACCAACTGAACCTTTGCAACCTGTGTTTTCATGAGCCCTGTGGGTGATTCTGACGCATGCAAAAGTTTGCAACACATTGCTCTGTGCACGGTGCAACTTCCCCCTGTCCAGCTGGGTCTTAGGGTCACTAAGGGACTGCTGGGTTTGTTCCCACACCTGTACTTGTCATTCCATTTACATGCTTTAATTAACTATTGGGGGACCTGGGTGACTCAATCAGGTAAGTGTCTGCCTTCAGCTGAGGTCATGATCCCAGGGCCCGGGGATCAAGCCCTGCATCAGGCTCCCTTCTCAGTGGGGAGCCAGCTTCTCTCTCTCCCCTGCCCCTCCACCCTGCTTGTGCTGTCTCTCGTGGTCTCTCTCAAATAAATCAAATCTTAAAAAAAAACACTTTATTATATATACCAATGAAATAGGGGGGCAAAAAGAGAATTGTTATTTCTATGAAAACTAAACTGAATCTTTGAGAAAGATTCAATGAAAACCAGTCACTAAAGAATTGTTTTTGAAAAAGGGAGAAAAGTAGCAAGTGTCCACTGATTTGCACTCAGTCTGTGTCATCCAAGTCTTTAAGTGTTCTTTCCACTTCAGATCCAGAGATCATAAAAAATGGTGTGACCACAGTGAGATACCACTTCACACCAGTCAGAATGGCTAAAATTAACATGTCAGGAAACAATAGATGTTGACAAGGATGTGGACATAGGGGAGCCCTCCTACACTGTTGGTGGGAATGCAAGCTGGTGCAGCCACTCTGGAAAACAGTATGGAGGTTCCTCAAAAAGTTGAAAACAGAGCTACCCTATGACCCAGGAATCACACTACTGGGTATTTACCCTACAGATACAGATGTAGTGATCCGAAGGGGCATGTGCACCCCAATGTTTATAGCAGCAATGTCCACAATAGCCAAACTATGGAAAGAACCTAGATGTCCATCAACAGATGAATGGATAAAGGAGATGTGGCATATATATAATGGAATACTATGTAGCCATCAAAACCCCCCAAAATCTTGCCAATTGCAACAGTGTGGGTGGAACTAGAGGATATTATGCTAAGCGATGTAGATCAGTAATAGAAAGACAATTATCATATCATCTCTCTGATAAGAGGAATTTGAGAAACAAGACAGAGGATCATAGAGGAAGGGAGGGAAAAACGAAACAAGATGAAACCAGAGAGGGAGACAAACCATGAAACTCTTAATCTTAGGAAACAGACTGAGGGTTGCTGGAGGGGAAGAGGATAAAAGGGATGGAGTGGCTCGGTGATGGACATTAGGGAGAATATGTGCTATGGTGAGAAAAAAAATGGATGTGGTTTACGTAAGAAATATAAGCAGAGCATGAAGCAGTGATTCTGTATTTATTTTATTTTAAAAATTTTTATTTTTTAACAGATTTTATTTTATTTGTCAGAGGGACAGAGAGAGAGAGAGAGAGAGAGAGAGAGAGAGAGAGAACACCAAGCAGGGGGAGCAGCAGGCAGAGGGAGAAGCAGACTCCCAGCTGAACAGGGAGCCTGATAGTGGACTCGATCCCAGGACTCTGAGACCTGAGCTCAAGGCAGACACTTAACCGAATGAGCCACCTAGGCATCACTATATATATATATATTAAAGGGATTGGATCTACAGCAAAAGATTTATAAAGATGTGGTGGTGGGATTTAAGTTAAAATCAAATGTATATACTATATATGTTGATCATAATTTCCCTGACAAATACTGTCTTCCCTCTACTAATTGACTGATTTCTGGCCTGCACTCAGTGGGGGAGAGAGCTACCCTTGGATATAATTTAAACCGTGATAAAAAATTACTAGCTAGAGTAATGGATGAGACCCACAATATCTCCTAATTACTTTTTCTTTCATTCTTGACTCTCAAACAGGCTTGAGTCTCCCCTGTTCGGCTCTCCTCTTGTCTCTGAAGCAAGAGGATACTATGGCTAAATATTTATACCCTTGAGCAGCTGTTGCTAGGGGCATGTTTTGTGGTAATATCTAAGACATGTCCTAGAGTCCATCAAGCCCAGTGGCTGATTTCTAGCTTGGACTTTAGTCAGAAAATTCTTTGTCCTGCCAAACGGTACAGAAGCTCAAAGGACAGAGCAGCAGAAGGAAGAGGTTTCAGGAAGCCCCTCACCCCCATACTATCCGAGAGGAGCCATTTGTTCCAAGGCTCCTCCTCAAAGAAACCTCCCTGGCCTCCTTCTCAGAAATCTGGCCGTCATGTTGGCCACTCCTTATGTTCCTTGAGCTCAGGGTGGAAACCTGATTTCCACTGACCAGTCTCTTCGCTTTCCTGCAAATAGGGATGTGGCATATAGAGACTTAACCTCTTCGCTGAATGAATGAATGAATTAGAAAGGATGCACATCCACAGCTGGAGGGATGGCAATATTCTCCCGTGTGCTGGATGGAAGAAGCAGAAAAACCATCCTGGAAGAGAGAGAAGGAAGAACGTGCCTAGAGAGAAGCAGAAACGAGTGATCCTGTAAATGTGGACAGAATAATTACAGTTGGTCGCCTTCATTCCGTTTCCCACTGCCACTCCCTATGGAAGAGCCCATGTCGTATTTCCTGCACTTTCGGATCGTACTTTGGCTTCTTTGAACGAAATAGCCTCTTTTTCTTCCCGTAAGATCATTTCAGGGGGCTGCTGTGAGTTGCCTGGTCCTCTTCCTGGAGCAGAAAGTACTGAGCTCAGGCATCTTCAGGAGCCTATTAAACAAACATTGGCTATTCTATGGTAATGACTCTGTTGCTGTTTCAAATCTGAACCTTAAGCAACTACAGATAGAGGGAGTTTACTGATTAGTAACAAGAGCCCTGATACAGAGAAACGTGACTTTCTTTCGGTGAGAAATGGGAACAGCCTCAGTATCATTTAAAAAAAAAAAAAAAGATAAGCAGACTTTGAACAACATGTTACAGAAGAGACAGTTAGACTAGAGTGAAAGAGCAAATAGAGGCTATTCTCTTAGTCATTCCTAGCCAAAGGCGATTTTAAATCAGTTCTTGCTTGATAAAAGAATTGGAAATTAATATCAGGAACACTGTAGAGCTTTCATTTACTGTATGTGCTTATGATTAAATTTGTTCTTATTCTACAATGAGTAGTTTCTCAGAAACCCTGTTGGTATTTTAATGAAAGCTGGAATTAAAGAACCTTCCTACCCTTCTCACCCTTTCACCCGGAGCACTATAGAGTGAGGACAGTCCTTACCTGCCTAATATGGTCAAAGCTCAGGCGTCCAGAGGGGGCAATATCCACTGAATGGCCCCCCTTGGTGACTACTCTTTTAATAAGACTTATTTCTTCTGGGAGTGGGACACACTCTAGAAACCACTGAAATCCGGCAAGTTTCCTGCTGCACCCTTTCCCTTGTGTTCCCTCCAAAACCCATTAAGAGAAGAAAACAGGTGGTGAAGGACCCAAAGGAAGAAGGTGAATTACAATTCAGAAGAAAACTAATAGAGTCCATGTTCA
Organism: Spilogale gracilis; assembly: GCA_004023965.1. NCBI lineage: Eukaryota > Metazoa > Chordata > Mammalia > Carnivora > Mephitidae > Spilogale > Spilogale gracilis. Next base: position 34,366 of record PITA01008181.1, on the reverse strand, counting down.
AGGAATGAGGCTGATACAAAAGTGAAGGGCAAAGCAAAGCTTTATTTTGCACCAAGCATCAGAATTTCACTGGCCAGCCAGGGTCGCTTCTCAAGGGAGAGAAGGACAATGCCTAATTTCCCAGGCTAGCTTTTATAAGGCACCCCCTCCCCCCAAATTACAAGCTGACCTGGGTCATGTAGCTATCTGAGTTAATTTGCACTTCCATTGCCCGTGGAGCTGGGAGGTTGAGGGCATTTGGGCATTCTCACCTGACCCCAAGTACTGGTACGGGCCGCCCATTCTTAGTTTGCATCTCCATACTTCCCAGGATGCTCCCAGGACTGGAGGTTAAGGGGGTTAACTGATTGGGTATCTCCCCCAACCTGGCTCACCTTTGTTTTTCATGGGCCGTTTGCCTATATCTCCTGGGGCTGTTTTTCTAAGTAAACAAGATGGCGGCTTGGTAATCTAAATAGGTCCTTATGAAAACGACGCTGACATTGACTCTGGGCATATCTGCTTAGGGGCTGGAGAGGGGCTTTGGGAAGGAGGCAAGAAGGCTGCTGGGAAAGCAAGGGTCCTCATCTAGGATACCTAGAGACATGAACTGGCTGGGAGAGGTAGCTGGAAGGTTCTCTTCTCTTATCCCCCACGGCCCCCCCCCCCATCCAACCAGGGGCTTTTAGAAGTAAGGCTGGGATTCAAGTGAAAGGGTTGGGAAGAGCTAGACTGGGGCAGAATCTGATGGAAGGGAAATAAAGGAAGACAAACCACAAAAGGGAAGAAAGAAGGGATTCACTCTTGCCTGGAAGTGGTTGGACTAGTGCAGAAGTCAGTAACAGCCAGGCGTGTATGTGTGTGTGTGTGTGTGTGTGCACACGTGCCCACTTCCACCAAGGGTCAGACTTCCAGTGTAATGATTTAGATAGAAACAGAGCATATCCATTTCACCTTCTTGTTTTCTTTTTAAGAAAACATTTTAAAAAGCTTTAAAGGATGAGTAAAATCTGGTGCTAGGCATGGTTTCAAAAAAATAGGCTTTACCACTAATTAACTGTGTGACCTCAGTAAACTTAGTTTATTTAGTTAATCTCGCTACACCTCCCTTTATTCACAGTAAGTCACCCTCCTTCCCGGGTACTGGGACTGCCCTAAGAAAGAAACAAGATAATGTAGGTAAAGCAACTATGTCTTGTACACAGGAAGTGCTATAAATGGGCTCCACCCACTGATTGATTCAGGAAGTGTGTATTGAGACCTGTTCCTGCCAGTTCCTATCTATACCTTTAATACCATCATGCGATTAGAGCTCCTGTTAATGGCCAGGATTTATACTTAATCCTTATATTCTGTTTCCTTATGATTTTTCTCCATTTCCAGAGTAGACATGAGCCCTATGAATGTGTTCTCTATGAATCAAGCACATAAAACCTGTAGTCCAAATTGAAAATAGTTACATATCCTATTTGAAGAACAACCTGATTTTGCAATCTTAATACAAATGTTTGAGAATTCCTGGGTGGCTCAGTACCTGAAGCATCTGCCTTCAGCGCAGGTCATGATCTCAGGGTCCTACGATGAGTCTTGCATGGGGGCTTTCTGCTCAGCTGGGAGTCTGTTTCTCCCTCTGCCTCTTCCCGCCTGCTTTGTTTGTGCTTTCTCTCTTTCTCTCAAATAAATAAAATCTTTAAAAATATGTATAAATGTTTGAATCAATGTGCATTAAACAGAGGAGCATACATAATTTGTTGTATAATGTAATGATTTTTTTCATAAAGATTTTATTTATTTATTTGACAGAGAGAAGCACAGCCAGAGAGGGAACACAAGCAGGGGGAGTGGGAGAGGGAGCAGCAGGCTTCCCACTGAGCAGGGAGCCCGATGCAGGGCTTGATCCCAGGACTCCAGGATCATCACCTGAGCCAGAGGCAGATGCTTAATGACTGAGCCACCGAGGCGTCCCTGTAATGATTTTTTATGCTCACCACATGGGCAGCTACCACCCATCAGCATGCAACTCTATCACAATACCTGTATTTGTATTTTCTATACTTTATAATATAATGTTTAAAAATAAATTTGTCAATATGTGGAAGAAAACAAGTTTCATGATTTTATATCTCCTTTCTCTTTCTCCCTGTCTCTCTCTCTCAAAAAAAAAAAGGCAATACCTAACTGTTCACACTCCAAAGATAATTGGTTCTTTCTTTCTTTTTTTTTTTTAAGATTTTCTTTATTTTCAGAGAGAAACACAGCGAGAGAAGGAACTCAAGGAGGGGGAGTGAGAGAGGGAGAAGCAGGCTTCCCGCCGAGCAAGGAGCCCAATGTGGGGATCGATCCCGGGTCTCCGCGATCATGACCTGAGCCAAAAGCAGTCACTTAACCAACTGAGCCACCCAGGCACCACCTAATTGGTTATTTCTTAAAATAATTACCCTCCAGGGGCACCTGGGTGGCTCAGGTCATGATCCTGGAGTGCCAGATCAAGCCCGGAATCAGGCTCCCTGCTTGGCGGGAAGCCTGCTTCTCCCTCTCTCACTCCCCTCGCTTGTGTTCCCTCTCTAGCTGTGTTTCTCTCTGTCAAATAAATAAATAGAATCTAAGAAGAAAAAAAAAAAAAGATCACCCTCCATGGGGCACCTAAGTAGCTCAGTCCATTAAGCTTCTGCCTCTTGATTTTGGCTCAGGTCATGATCTCAGAGTGATAAGATTGGCCCCCAGTGGGGCTCTGCACTGGGTATGGAGTCTCCTTGGATTCTCTCTCTGTCTGTCTGTCTCTCTCCCTCTCTCTCTTTCTCCCTCTGCCCCCTCCACCCACGTGCATGCTTTCTCACCCCCCCAAAAAACCTAAAAAATGTATTATCTCCCTCCTCAAATCTAAAGCTTTTCCATGCCAGTATAGTCAGAAGACTCCGCTATGGGCAGTAACAAAGTGGGGGGCCAAGATTGTGCCTCTAGAGCACTGACTCCTTAAGGCTACAACTTTGAGGGTGGCAGGGACCATGCTGCTGGCACCTGAGTTAAATCAGTGCTGCTCGGGACGCCTGGGTGGCTCAGTTGGTTGGGCAACTGCCTTCGGCTCAGGTCATGATCCCGGAGACTCGGGATCGAGTCCCACATCGGGCTCCCTGCTCGGCGGGAAGCCTGCTTCTCCCTCTCTCACTCCCCCTGCTTGTGTTCCCTCTCTGGCTCTGTTTCTCTCTGTCAAATAAATAAAATCTTAAAAAAAAAAAAAAAAATCAGTGCTGCTCCTCATACGTGTTCCTTCGTTGCCTTCTGTACCCAATCTTAATTCTCCCTTCTACCTTCCCCAGAGTTTTACAATTCTCTATGCTCCTTGCAGTTCTGTGTCATTTCGTGGCAGGACCTCACAGGGTGACTGAAATTCCTCAGAAAGCAATTCCTGGTTTGGTTTCTGTCCCCAAGGGCTAGGCTACCTACTGTAGTATTTATTTTTACATTTAGTTCTTGGAAACATGGTTTCTTTTTATAAATAAGTATAAAGTATCATTATGGGTGGGCTCAGGGAAAACATAGGATTATATAACAGAGATAGGACAACATTATCTAGACCTGTGCTATATAAAAATAACATATTATCTTATATTCCTATACAGTAAGAAAGCTCAGATGTGATTACTGTCTGGACGGACCCTAGCCTTTTCTCTATCATCTCCACATTTGACACAGTATCTTGCTGTTGTTCTTTTATTTTCCCTTGTCCTATTTCTGCAGTAAATTTTTCAAACCAAATATATACATATATACAAACCATATGGTAGAACCTAATTCAGAAACCACATCTTACTGTATTTTAAAACCCATTTAAGGACCATCTGGCTGGCTCAGTCAGTAGAGAAAATAACTCTTGACCTCGGGCTTGTGCGTTCGAGTCCCACATTGGGTGTAGAGGTTACTTAAAAAATAAAATATTTAGGGGTGCCTGGGTGGCTCAGTTGTTAAGTGTCTGCCTTTAGCTCAGGTCATGATCCCAGAGATCCGGGGATTGAGTCCTGCATCAGGCTTCCTGCTCAATGGGAAGCCTGCTTCTCCCTCTCCCACTCCCCTGTTTGTGTTCCCTCTCTAGCTATGTTTCTCTCTGTCAAATAAATAAATAGAATTTTTTAAAAAATAAAATCTTTTAAAAAATAAAAATAAAAGCCACTTAAAAACCTATTATGGTTTAAGCATTAGGAGAGCTCAGCAAATTTACCTGCTCTCCAGATTAACATCATCTCCTATAACTGGTGAGTAAGCAATGAGGACTGAGTTAATTTCCATAACAGATAATGTAACTTCAAAATAAAAGCTTACCCTATTCTCCATCTGAATTAAGTAAATATATAAAGTATGAAACATGAACTCAACATTGCACATAACATCAGTGAAATTCCTGGTGAATATTTTTCTTCTTGTTTTGTCACCGGTCAGCTGAGAAATCTATATATTGGACAGAGGGCAACTGATTAACGTCTGGGCAGATTTTGTTTTTTTTTTAAATTTCTGCAGAAAGGTCTATGTGCAGTTTGTGTAATGATACTTATTTTCTGAAGGTGATTATCTGAGCTACATTACAGAATCCTCCTCTGGTTTTTCTTGATGGAGATCAGATTCTAAGTCACACAAGTTAAAGAAATTTAATAATCTATCATCAGCATAAAGCTGAAAGAAACAGACGCATGAGTCATTAAATGATCAGAGTTCTTTTTAACTAATGGGTATCATATTCTAAAGTGAAATGAATAAGGGCAATTATGAGATGAACTTTCTGAGCACAGTGTTATCACACTGTCTAATGAGCAATAGTTTCAGAGGGATAGCCTGTCATCATCCTGTCAGGACCTTTGGAGACAAGTCCAAGAGCTCATATATAATCAGCATAAACATCAAAATGCCCAATAACTTAGCATTTTATTCATCTGTTTTTAATCACAAGCCCCAGGGGTGCCTGGGTGGCTCAGTTGGTTAAGCGTCTGCCTTCAGCTTAGGTCATGATCCTGGAGACCTGGGATGGAGCCCCGCATCGGGCTGCCTGCTCGGTGGGAAGCCTGCTTCTCCCTCTCTCACTCCCTCTCTCGCTTGTGTTCCCTCTCTCACTGTGTTTCTCTCTGTCAAATAAATGACTAAAAATCTTTACAAAAAAGATTTTAAAAAAATCACAAGCTCCAGCTGATCAAAATGATTACTAAAGAATATTTAATTCATATTTCCTAAAATGTCAAACAGGTGAAGTGACAAAAATTCAGATTCTAGGCTGGGAGGCCGATCACCCACAGAATGCAGTAGTGAGACAGCGAATGTCTGGGGCAAATCTCTGGGGTACTAGGTGGGAGACTTGTTCTTGAAGGCACCAGATAATAAAGTGAAAGAGAGTCACATTCAGATCTTAAAATATTTTCCTCACAGCACGGCCTGAAACTCTAAAGTCTTCCAGTGCTTGATGGAGCCCGAATTCCTGAAAACCAAACCCCGAGATTAATTCTTGGGCCGCCTTATTATAATAGTTGAATTCACCATCTATCTGTGTCTTTTAAGGAAATCAGGATGATGGTGTGGGGAAAACGAGGATCCTGATGACTAGAAAAGCAATTATCAGAGAATCCAAGGGCCCCCCAAATCTGATATACTCGCTCCTGCTTACCTTTGCTGGGGAAGCTCACCTCCCTTGCAGAAGAAAGCAGACAGTCATACCGGAAGTCCACGGTGGTTTGGCTGGTGACCAGAATTCAAACTCATATAGAGTGAAGTATAGAACCAGAGTAGGGAAAATGAGAGTGACATTGCAGAGAATTTCAAGAATTTACTGACTTGTGTCATAAAAACTTTGGAGAATATTCATGGAAATGGTTTTGAAAGGAGCTCAGTTTTCCCATAGCTTATATTTTGATTTAGATGTTACGTTCTTTGGGCAGGCTCAGGATATCGACTCTGATTCTAATAGTCTGATGGCTGGACAGGCAAATACAAGCTGGCCATGAACAAATGTGTTAAACAACACCAAAAAGCAACAAGTTCCTTTGTGTGAGGCTGTGGAATGAATGCAAAGACTTCAGAGGACATCCATGTCAGATTTGATATGAAAGCATCCTCCAAACTCCCCTCTTCCCAAAGCAGCTTTCAAGACTTCACCCTTGCTGGGTGGGATAGATTGGTGAGAAAATAATCCACGATGTTTAAGGATGCTTTACTAGTTGTCCTAATCAGCTGGGAAGGCTGGTAGGAAAAGCTGAATGAAAATGGGCTCCCTAAGCTCCTGCGGTCAGGTGGGTCCCTAAAGACAGTGCCCTACAGAATATCATTCTGCTCAGTATAATAAGCACCAGAGTGGGTTTGTTAATGGCACCTGGAGTCAGGTGTCATATGCAGAGATTTCATATGGTTAATTCATGGGGTCCATAGGAATAAACCCCGATAAGCAATATATGAAGTCCTACTTGATTTGTATAGTCACAGCCACCAAGTAGGGTGAAAGTTAAGAGCGACCTTTATCTACTTCCAGACTTACATCAGTTCCCAGCCCCAGAATGTTTCGAATAAGTTGTTAGATATCCTTAGGAAGGTTTCTTTCTATGATCATACAGCTAGCCTCTCTCCTAGGACCTTGGTCATTTTACCTTAGAAACATATACTTAGAGAAATAATTTCAGTTTTGAAAATTATTAAATGCTAGCTAGCTAACACTAATGCTGGGGTCTCCAAACATTACTGTGATTCATCAGTCAGAGCAGGGGTGTAGGGGGTCAAGTATTATAGGATTTTGATTCAAATCAGCCTCACCCTAAGTCCAGTTGGGTCCAAGATATATGCTCTTTTTTTTTTTTTTGGTAAGATTTATTCATTTATTTTTAGAGAGAGAGGAAGCTTGAGTGGGGAGAGGAGCAGAAGGAGAAGGGAGAGAATCTCAAGGAGACTCCCTGCAAAGCGTGCATGGAGCTTGACGGGAAGGGGAAGTATAGGGAGAAGGAAGGGTGGTGCTCAATCTCATGACCCTGAAACCATGACCTGTGCCAAAATAAAGAGTCAGTTGCTCAACGGACTGAGCCACCAAAGTGCTCCTCAAGATACATTCTGTAGTCATTTCCTCAGCTCCTGATTATAGGGTTGGTGTAGCAACAACAACTGATAACATTTCCAGGTTGCCTCCTGACCCATAGAATAAGGAATATTGGCAATATGGCAAGAAGCATCAGATCTCAGTTATCAGAGTGCCTTCTTAATATCAAAATACTAAATCAAAATAGTACTGAGAAAAATAGGGAAATCCAGGATGATTCCTAGATTTCTAGATAAATAGACATGGCAACAATAGAATGAGTCTATTGCTCAGAGACAGACTAGCCTTCTCTTTTCTGTTTGATGTATTTTATATGGCAGTATAATCCAGAATAATTTGTAGCTTAGAGGCTCATAGAGGGTGACCTTACTGAAGGATATTCTAACTAGGCTCTTCTCAGTTAATACGGCCCTGTCTGCCTCATTCAGCAAGACCATGGCCCATGTTATTTTCCAAGTGCCAGTGTTAAGCTAAAAGACATTGTTTTATTATTGGTTCTTGCTACCCAATTATATAATGTGATATAAAGGACATTGAGTGTTGTTAGCCTCACCAGTTAAACACAATGCAAATGAACTAAGATTCTCTCCAATTGCTTCCTGCCCTAACCACCCATCTGGAACTGTTCCTTTCTATTTGTCAATGCAATTTTGTTTCCTACCACAATATTCCTACAAAAGAAAAAGATGTTCATATCCTATTAAGGGTAAGCCAATAAATACAATTGTTTGAAAAATGTCATGCTCTATAACCCTAGCACTTCCTGGTAGTTAAAATAAGATTGCCAGTGGTGCCTCTGTGGCTCAGTCGGTTAAACATCTGCCTTGGGCTCAGTTCATGATCCCAGTGTCTTGGGGTGGAGTCTTGCATCAGGCTCCTTGCTCAAGGGGAACCTGCTTCTCCTTCTCCCTCTGCTGCTCCCTCTGCTTGTGCTCTCTCACTTGCTCTGTCAAATAAATAAATAAATCTTTAAAAATAAATAAATAAATAAAATAAGACTGCCATGCAACAATACAAGAGGAAAGAACTGGGTCCTGAATGGTCAGTGCTCTATATCCAAATACTTATCATTCTTACTATCCATCCATCTACCCATCCCTTTAGCCAAGATTTATTTAACACTTATTACATACCAAATAATACAGTAAAGAAAAGGCAGTTCTGGGTGCCTGGGTGGCTCAGTGGGTTAAAGCCTCTGCCTTCGGCTCAGGTCATGATCCCAGGGTCCTGGGATCAGGGCGCATCGGGCTCTCTGCTCAGCAGGAGCCTGCTTCCTCCTCTCTCTCTGCCTGCTTGTGATCTATCATCTCTCTGTCAAATAAATAAATAAAATCTTTAAAAAAAGAAGAAAGAAAGAAAGAAAGAAAGAAAGAAAGAAAGAAAGAAAGAAAAGGCAGTTCTCTGTCTTGTAATGTGCTTGTTTAAAAAAGGGAGGAAATTATAATAAAAATAAAGCTGCTTGACTTTTTGGTATTTCGAGTCAGTATTTCCTTACTCCGTGGGTCAGAAGCCAACCTCGAAACATTCTCATTTGTTACTGCTTTATCAACCTTATAACCAGGCACCTAGCACAGCACCAAGAAAGCCGAGGCTCTCATTCACAGAATGCCCCCTTACCGTTTTCTAGGTGATAGTTGCTCTCTGCTCTACTGCCAGGCTCTTCCAGCTTCGTGAGCATCATCAGGATGTCTTTGAACACCTGAGTAACTTGGCTTCATTTAGGAAAACATTTCCTCATCCTCAGGAAAAGTCAATGAATCAAATCTCTCTCTCTCTCTCTCTCTCTCTCTCTCTCTCTCTCTCTCTCTCTCTTTCCGTGACCCTCTCTCCATTTTTGTCCCCCAGCATCTTCTATATTCTACCCAGTCACCCTGGTCAGTATCTTTTCTCCTCCTCTTGTAGTGACTCATACTGTCTTCCATCCTGCAGCCCTCGCAACAGGTGTCCCTCAGCCATCAATCGACACGCTTTAATTTCTGCTCCCCACCATCGTTTCTCTGGGGTACACTGTAACCTCTTTCAGCTGGTGATACTTTAACTCTCATCCAGTCTGCATACGGCAGTCAGATGTTCTTTGTACCATATGACCCTAATCCTAATTACGTTGTCTTATGCTTCAAACTTTTCAGAGATTCTGTGCTGCCCTGGGAAAACACCCAGAACTATTCACACGGCTTTCCAGAAGCTTTGTGATCCATTCACATCAACCAGTTTTATCCTAATGGGCTAAGACTGCAAATCCCCCAGGAGAAAGGAACCTGGTGGGGTTGGTGCTCGGGCAGAAATATTACAAAGGTAGCAGCACCCCCTCGTGGCCGATGTGGTGTTGGTGCGGCTGAGGACTAAAAAGATGAAGGGAGGAAAGGACTCTGAGAGCCCAGCGCGTTCACGGCGACCCCTGCGACGCGTGTGGGCTTCCAGGTAGAGGGCTTCTTCCTCCGTTCCTTCCTGCAGTTGGGGGAAGAAGGCAAAACTGATGTTCTCGAGAAAGGTGGTGTGTTGATGACTGTCTCTAACTTCAGTATTTCAAAACACAGAAACATTTTCCCTGTGTATTTAAAATACCATGCCCTAAGAGTAGACTTAAAACCTAAAATCTTAACTCTGCAGTGTGGAGAGAAATGCCTTTGAAGGGAGGAAAACCTTGGCCTGATTTCCATGCTTTCTGAACGCTGACAGTACGGTGGAGTAGATTTCTGGCTTCCCGGTGGTCTGTCCTTCCGTTTCCGTTGGAGAGAGACTTCTGAAGACGGGGTAGCGGCTTCTGAGTGTCTGCTCTTTTCTTGAGACACAGGTGACTTACATGATTGACCAACATCAGAGTTTCCTTGTGGGTGTGCTCTTTACTCTCAAGTAGGTAGTCACTGGCAGCGACATCCTGAAGAGGTCACACCAGTTTAAACTACAAATTGAGTGCCACCTTGGAAAAATTATATGCTCTGTACGTGCTGGCAGATTTGGGTAGTCACAAGGGTCTGGCTATGCGTCCTTCAGGCATATCTGTGGCTATCTCTTCAGATAGATTAAGGGACAGTGAAGAATAACAGATTAATGTGCCCCTCTGAGTTTATCTTAAACAGCAGAGATACCAGACGAGTCTTTGCTAGAGAGCCATCTGTGAGGGGCTGGGCAAAAACATGGGGGTCCCTCACTTTCTGAATTTTCACCATCTGAAGACTGCAGACAATTCTGCTCTAAGTTCAGTGTAAATCAAAGCCCATTCTAATGAATCTGCAGGCATCTGCCAACTAAAATATGTATTTTAGGGGCGCCTGCGTGACTCAGCCGGTTAGGCATCTGCCTTCGGCTCAGGTCGTGATCCCAGAGTCCCGGAATCCAACCCCACGTTGGGCTCCCTGCACGGCAGGGAGTCTGCTTCTCCCTCTTCCATTCCCCCCTGCTTGTGTTCCCTCTCTGTCAAGTAAATAAATCCTTGTTTATGTGGTTTATCCTCTATGAGTATCATCGTCACAGAGCTTTAATTTGAATGTTTCTGTCCTCCCCCCTCAAAAAATGCTTATGTTGAAATCCAAACCTCCAAAAGTGATGATATTAAGAAACTGAACCTTTGGGAAGTGATTAGGTCATGAGGGTAAAGTCCACATGAATGCGATCAGTGCTCCTATCAAAAGGACCTCACAGAGCTCCCTCGCCCCTTCCTCCTTGTGGAGGACACAGTGAGAAAACAGGGGCTATATACAGGAAAAGGGCCTTCACCAGAAGGCAACAGGCTGTAACCTTGATTTTGAACTTCCCACCCTCCAGAACTGTGGAGAAATAAATTTCTATTGTTTGTAAGCTACCCAGTTTGTTGTATTTTATTATACAACCCAAAAGACTAAGACAGTAAATAAAAGTGTCTTCTGGGAGATTGGTCCTGCTGGTGAGCTGTGGGCTAACATCTCAGGGGAAGAGATGATCTCAAAGTCAAAAGTCACAGATATCGCTAAGGTGACACATGCAAATATAAATACATACATGCTATAATTCTATAGGGAAAATGTAAAAGAACGTGAAGTTCTGGTTCACCCCAATGCTCACCATTGGTCAGCACAAAGAGGAAGAGGAAGGAGAATACTCTAAATACTCAATGCCAAATGTTTAAAAGATATTTTAGGTCATGCACAGGAAATGGCGGTTGGTGTCAGTGACCGTAGTCATGACATGAGAAGTATCACATTCAAAACTTCATTTCCATGCACAATTTTGTTCCCGGGAACTGCATAGCAGGAAGATAAGGGAACACTATCCATTTTGAGGAGCTGTTTTATTGACTATTTGGGATTTTGTCCCATTCAGGTGACACTTCTCAGTCATTGACTGAGCCTTAATTGTCAAGTTGAGAAGATTATCTCTTCCCCGAATTTAGACCTGGATAAACCTCCCTCAGGCACGTACTGCCTCACTTCACTGTTCACTAGCTCGTTCTCACTCAAAAGACTCTACACCCTCTTCCCTCCCACCCCCAAACCTCCCGGGGCAGTTAGAAAATAGCGATTTCTTAATTTCCTTGCTTTATCAAATTTTAGTTTCCTAAGGGCTATTATGTATCTTCAACAGAGTATGTCCTTTCTTGACCTTGCAGTGCCCTGTCCATTGCCTTATAGAAGGAAAACACAATCCGTATCTGATACTGTATAATGTCCTTAAGTGCTGCATACAAACATACTGTTTGTGAGCTCAGTAAGTGTCAAATATCTAAACAGTAAGTATTTTAAATGCTTCAATCACGCACTTAATAAATTGTTACAGGAGTTGAAAAGTGATGTTACTGATATTTAGGAAAATTGGCTGGGTTTTTCTTATGGACATGGAATGCATGATTATTTTTCCCATTTAAAATACTAGCACATAGACTGTCTCTAAAAATACCAGAACGGAATCTAACTCCAGCACCAGAATTGTTACTGAACATGTTTCCAGGAAGATCTCGGATTCCAATAAAGAGGAATGCAGGCTGTAGATAAAACAGCAAAGATGTTGGCATTTCTGGGCACCACCTGCTTAGGTCAGATGCTGCCCAAACCATCATCTTCAGTTCCGCACAGGCAAATGCTTCAGCCCAGAGCTTCCCAGATCTGCATCTGAGGTGACTCCAAAGACATTACAGCAGTGTCCCTCCCTTACAACTAAGCCCCATTATGTGAAATGGCTTTGGTTTTATATGTACATTAGTTTTAATCTGATTACTTAATCTGATCTCATATTGTAACATAGAGAAGCAAGAAGAGACCCCAAATCAATAATAAGAATGCATAAGAAAGATAACTTTTTTCAGGGTGCTTGGGTGGCTCAGTCTGTGAAACACCTGCCTTCAGCTCAGGTCATGATCTCAGGGTCCTGGGATCGAGTCACTCATCGGGCTCTCTGCTCAGTGGGGAGCTTGCTTCTCCTTCTGCCTGCTGCTGCCCCTGCTCGTGCCCTCAATCTCTCTCTCTCTCTGTCAAATAAATAAATAAAATCTTTTTTAAACAAGGGTGATTTGAAAAAAAAATAGTAGCCTTTTGAAGGGGAGCTATACAAAGTTTTTACTGCATTCCAAGCAGTTTCAAGTGTGCTATTTGGATATTATTTCATTCCATCCCTTTAGCCACCTGCAAAACAGGTATTATTACTTCCACTCGACAGATGAAGAAACTGGGCCTCAGAAAGCTTAGGTCGCTTGCCCACCCCTGCACGACACCACACTTCTTAGTAGGAAGGGATTTAATACTGCGTAGACTCAAAGACAGGATTTTGGGTCAAAATTTCCATTGCTGTGTTCGCTGTAAACTGAACAAATCATAGTCTATTTTTTTCTTCATAATATTTTGTAGTTTCTAGTAAGTGTGTACCTGGCATAAAGATTTTATCAATTTGTGTATTTTATAAAGCTTTTTCACATATGCCTTCTCTGGTTCTTATAATAATTCTTAGAAATGAGGAAAAGACTCAAACTCTAGGACAAAACCACATGTGTATTTTCTAGGTTATGAACACTCCAAGGGCAAGAATAGTTTTATTCCTTTTCTGCCCTTATCCAATTGGGTAGATTGATTTGCAAATATAAACACCATTCTTCCCTCACATTCACTTCCCACTTTTGCATATTAATTTTTTCTCCTTTGATTGTGAAATCAAACACATATACAGAAAAGTATATCAAACATATATGAGTTTAATGAGTAATTATAAAGTGAAAATACATATAACTGCCCCTGAATTCAAGAAAAAGTATTGCCGACAAGGATGGATTCCCCTCCTCAACTTGTGTTGCTTCTCCCTTATTACCCCATCCTTCCCCACTATCCTGACTTTTGAGATAATCATTCCCTTGCTTCTTTGGATAACTGCTAGGAAAAACAGTCTCTTTTAGTTTTGCCTACTGTCAGCCTTTATATTATGCGTGATTTCCTTTTTGCCTAGCTTACATTGCATTATATTTATAAGATTCCCCCAAATTGTCCTGGGGGAATAATCTGTTCCCTCTTATTGTCATGTAATGTCCCATTTTATGAATGTACCTCAATTTAAGGATATTTGGGCTATTTCCAGTTTAGGACTATGACTAAGCCTTGGCTTTAAATATTCTTATATATGCATCCTAGTATACTTGTGTGAGCAAAATTTGTCTAAAGCAAATTTTGATCCCAGAATCTTACAATTTAAAAATTAAAGTTCATGAAATAAGTAACTAATTTTTTTTAATTTGGAAATTTAAAATTATTGAGATCTGAGATACTTAAAAACATCTCTTACCTAATTCATTTATAATAGTAATAATAAACCCATTACATTTTTTATTTTTATTTATTTATTTTTAAATATTTTATTTATTTATTTGACAGAGAGAAACACAGCTAGAGAGGGAACACAAGCAGGGGGAGCGAGAGAGGGAGAAGCAGGCTTCCCGCTGAGCAGTGAGCCCGGTATGGGGCTTGATCCTGGAACTCTGGTATCATGACCTGAGCCGAAGGCAGACATTTAACGACTGAGCCACCCAGGCGCCCCCCCATTACATTTTTTTTAAAGATTTTATTTTTTTATTTGACAGAGACACAGCTGTAGAGGGAACAGAAGCAGTGGAAGTGGGAGAAGGAAAAGCAGGTTTCCCCCCTGAGTAGGGAACCTGCTGCGAGATTCAATCCCAGGACTCTGGGATCATGACCTGAGCAGAAGGCAGATGCTTAATGACTGAGCCACCCAGGTGCCCTCCCCCTGGCCCCCTGCCATTACATGTTCTAATCATTTCCTGAGACTGCCATACCAAATTTCCACTTATGTAATGAACTAAAACAATAGAAATTTGCTCTCTCAAAGTTGCAGAGGCTAGGTGTCTGAAATTAAAGTGTTGCCAGGGTTGGTTCCTTCCGGAAACTCTGAGGGAGAATGTTCCAGGCCTTTCTCCTAGCTGCTGGTAGCTGTGGGCAATTCTTGGCATCCCTTGGCTTGTAGACCTATCACTCCAGTCTCTGCCTCTGCTTTTGACTTCACAGGGCATCCTCCCTGTGTGTGCGTGTGTGTGTGTGTGTGTGTGTGTGTGTGTGTTTGTGTGTGTGACTAATGTCCCTCTACTTTCTTTCATAAGGACACCAGTCACTGGATTCAAGGACCATCTAAGATCCAGGGTGATCTCAACTCGAGATTTTTAATTACTTCTTCAAAAAACCCCCAAAAAATCCAAAAAAACCAAACCCTATTTCCGAGTAAGGTTTCGCTCACTGGGATGTGGAGTTAGGACTCGGACAAGTGTTTTTAGGGGACACAATTCAACCTGCTATATATGTCAACATAAATAACGCATTTTAAATGAAAAATAGATATATGTTCCAAGTAAAAATTTAGTGATGAGTGATATTGCTGCATATTTTTTATAAATCTCTTTAATATCTCGATTCATGAGCTAGGTGCTCATCTGCTTTTTTTGCTTTCAATCCATTATTCGTTGTTTCGGTTGAGATACATGATGAATAAAAAGCCTCCATGCAGATAATCTCAGACACCCTGGGAGGGTTACAGAGACTCCCAGGGGTCTTTGGGGCACACTTTAAGAAGCACTGCTCTGAAGTATACACTTTAAAATATCTGCAAAGTGGAATTTCTAGGCATATGTATGTATTTCCTGCTTTCCTAGAAAATGCCACACAGTTTGTGGTTTGTATCACTTTACACATGACTAGTAGTGTCTGAGGGGTCTTGTTGCTCAACATGCTGCTCACCGAAGTCTGTCTGATATTGTTACCCTTTAGAAGGGGGGAAGCAAATGGGTGGCTTAGTCCATTGGGCTTCTGCCTTCAGCTCAGGTCATGATCCCATTTGGGCTCCCTGCTGGCAGAAAACCCTTTCTCACTCTCCCTCTGCTGCTCCCCCAGCTTGTTCTCTCTCTCTCTGTCAAATGAATAAACAAAATCTTAAAAGAAAAGAAAACTATGTTTCCTACTTTGAAATTCATTCTTCCTTCCTCCCTCCCACAAACACAAACAATGCTTCTGTTTCTGGCCCAGTTCTCCCCAAGGTTACTAGAGGTCCTGCATCTCCCCCTTACCCACATTCCTCACCCCTATGGAGTCTCTTCATTCACCTCCCTCACTTCCCTGCCTAGCTCCTCCCCACCTTGCCCAATTTACTTCTCATAAAGCTCTCTACCACTCTCTGCTGATCATCTTCGAGTGCATGAGCCTCACCATGGTCACTTATTTCAAAATGGAATGATCCCTAATATGTGTTTATATACACAAGAAAATGTATAATTTAAGGGGCGCCTGGGTGGCTCAGTTGGTTAAGCGACTGCCTTCGGCTCAGGTCATGATCCCGGAGACCCTGGATGGAGCCCCACATCTAGCCCCACATCTAGCCCCACATCTAGCCCCACATCTAGCCCCACATCGGGCTCCCTGCTCGGCGGGAAGCCTGCTTCTCCCTCTCTCACTCCCCCTGCTTGTGTTCCCTCCCTGGCTGTGTTTCTCTCTGTCAAAATAAAATCTTAAAAAAAAAAAGAAAATGTATAATTTAAGAAATCAACACGTTAGTTTCTATTAATATTACTTACAGTTTTTTAAAGCACTCCAACACAAACCAGGGTGTGATCAAAGGCAAGTTACTCAACTTTTTGGATCCTAAATTTACTCATCACTAAGACAGGTGTCATCAGCGCTGACTGTACAGAAGGATCCAAAGACTTGTGTAATATGCTTAGCGCTGTGCTTGATGGTAAAGAGTGCTCAAATGACGTTTGTTTTTATTTAACAAAAGCTTATTTAGTGCTCACAATACCAAAAAGTAAGGTACTTTTTGCAAGTACTGAAGCCCTGTAATAATGCTCTGGGTTAGGTAGTATTACCTTCATTGTACAGATGCAAAAGCTGAAGCCCAGTAGCTGAATGGTACCTGCAGGCCGCACACCCTGCCTAGACACCAGCGGGACCCGCCCTTTTCCCTGGCCCCGCCCCGCCACGTTCAGGACGATGGCTCCGCCCCTCGCCTCCTGCGCGGACGGAAACCAAGCCGACGTCTCGCGAGCTTCCACGTACACACTCCCACACCTCTCCGTCTCTGGCCCGGGAGAGCACATCCGGGTTGCTGGAGCAGGTGCCTCAGGCCCCGCCCCCTTTTCCCGGAGCTCGCCCCACTTCCGGCCATCTCAGGCCTTTTCCGCCGATTTTGTGCCGGCCTCATCTCCGCACAGTAGGTCGTTCCCGCTGCGAGGCCCGGGTCCTTGCGCTCTGCTCACCGGCGCCCAGCTGCTCGCCCCTCCTCTCAAATCTCTCCGAGGCTCGGAGGGACTGTGCCGGGGTCTTCGCGGGCCGCCCGGGCTGAGGCCTGTCGCGCGCGGCGAGTCGGCGCAGACCTGACCCCGCGTCTCCCCGCAGATCCGTTGAGGCCGCCGCCATCGCCTCGGGATGCCGGGGCCGCGGTCCGCACAGCACTGGGCTGCCGCCGCGGGCCGTTGGGGCTGCAGGCTGCTCGCGCTGCTGCTGCTGTTGCTGGTGCCGGGGCCTGGCGGCGCCTCCGAGATCACCTTCGAGCTGCCGGACAATGCCAAGCAGTGCTTCTACGAGGACATCACGCAGGGCACCAAGTGCACCCTCGAATTCCAGGTACTCCGTGCTCTCAAAGTCCGAGGGCCCCAGCTCGCGGTTCCGGGGTAGGGGCCGCAGCCTGCTTGCTGCCTCGCTCCTGTCATGGTTTTTCCGTTCTTTGGCCGAGTCAGGAATCGCCTCTAGGTAGCCGATGCAGAGCATTTGCCTTTCCTGTTCTAAACCTGGGGCGAGAGCCATTTTAGACCAGATAGCAAGATGCGTGCATTCCAGAAATGCTTCTTGTAGTTGTAACTTTCCTTCCATGCTCCAATGCCCTTCATTTTAACGCCCATCAAACTTCCCTCCTTAAAAGACTCTCCTTTTTTAAAAAAAAAAAAAGTTTGTTCTGTTCTGTGGTGTTCAGTGTCCGGTCCCCTGCTCTCCCTGACTCCCACCTCCACTTTAATCAGTTTTCAAGTATTGCCCGTATCTCGTTCCACGGCTCTTCGGTTTTTCCATTGATGTTACTAGTACTTGTGGTGAATTCTGTCTCCTCTCATAGGGAGAGCTTCATTGGAGGCTGGATGAGCATCTGCTAGAGGTGTAGAACTACCAGCTGTGATCGAAAATCCCTTTTCGTCTTAGGGATTTTATAGAAAACAAACACAATGTAGTTTCATAAGTTTGCTACAACAGTCTTTATTTCTGTTTTTCTTGGTAGACTGACTTAACATATTTGAGCAGCTGTTGAGTGGTAGGTAGGTGCTAGTGATTACAGAAGTGGTCCAAAACGTTTGGGTCACTGTGGTCATTCTTGATTCCCTACCCATCCTACCCTTTTCTTAATACCTGCTCATTCATCAAGACTCCGCTTGAAGAGCAGAAAATAGATAAGATGGTCTGATCTTTGGGACTGACGAGGGCTTCCATTAGGAAGTGATTTTAAGCTCAACTCTAAAGGATTAGTTGTAAATACTTCAGTAAGGGAGTGTGGGGGAACTGCCTTTGCAAGAGTGGCTGGGTATTTGAGGACCATCGAGAGATCCAGTATAGTTGGGAATAAGGAGCCAGAGGAAGGGAGGTTAGGGGCCAGACCATGTGCCTTGCTGGCCTAGTTAAAGATTTTAGTTTTTTCTAAGAGTATAGAAAAGCTCTCAGACCACTGTAAGCAGTGCAGTGCTTTGACCTGGCAGTTTTGGTAGTTATATGGATATTCACTTGTGCAGGTAGAGAAAGTATTAGAGTGTTGGAGAGTGGCTGTGGTAGACTGATGCAGAGAGTACTAGAGCCCTTCAGGCTTCTAGGGTGGGAGCTGTGGGGAAGGAGAAAAGTGAAGGGGTTGGAGAGAAGTTAGTAGGTGAAATCAAGAACTTGGTGGTGATTTGGCTTTTGTGAGGCTAAGGAGCACCATTTGGTTTGTTTAACTTCATGGATTACAGTCGGGGGACAGAAAAGAAGATAGCAGGAATTGTAATATGAAAGTGTGAGTGTATTGCAAATGTCAGCATCAGAGGCTGTGCTTGGTGCTGAGAATACTATCACTATTATTCCAGCTTAAAAAAAATGAGCATCTGTTATGTAGCAACAGTATGCCAAGTATTTCAGGTATGTTACTTAATTCTCAGAACAGCTCCTTAGGAAATAGATACAGTTCTTCTTTTTTACTTAGGAAGCTTGAAAGCTTTAAACCGGAGTTCACAAAACATAGCCAGTAACAGAACCAATATGCAGTCCCAGGTTAAATTCTTAACTCCTTTATTATCTACACCACCTCCCAAAGATCACTCAGACTGACCTTGACCTCTGGGAGCTTCCATGGACACATTACAGTCATATAGTGTTAAATGCAAGAGTGAAAATGCATGCTTGGTACAGTGCTGGCTAAAGGCAGAGGGGTCATCGGGGAAAGGTGACTGAGGGGCTGGATGTTTGAGCTGTGTCTAGGAGAAATAGTTATTCTACAAGGTGGCAGAGGGGAAAGGGCATCCTAGGCAAGTAGATTGTGAGACTCAATTCCTAAAATCAGCTTGAGCCCACACTGACATACGTTGAGTAATAGTGTTGCTTTGTAACTGTGGGTCCAAGGGAGTCGTTCCTACCAGTTTGTCAGCACTGTTTATTGGTAATAGTGACATTAATGATGTAATACTTTGGGTGAAACTCCCCCCCCCCCCCCCGAAAAGGATGTGCTGTCAAGACTGATTACTTGGTAAGAATATCTCAATGTGGCCAGCAAAATAGAAAAAACGCAGCCAGGCCTCAATTTCGGGCTCACTGGTTCCAAGGTGTTCTTTGCACACTTGGGTGCTTCCTAATCTGAGAGTCTGTCTGGCTTCAGCCCTCACAGAGGGAGGACAAAGGAACCCACACCTAACTTCCCAACCTCTTTCTGTGAGACAGTTTTTGCCTCTGATAGTTTATATTCTTTTCTTGTAATAAGCTGTAGATAGGTAAGCATTGTTATTGTGGGTCCTGATTCTTTAGCATACAGGATACACCTGCATAACCTTTGGCTGTTCATGCAGGTGTAGAACAAAGACTGGTTCAGAGATCTGGCCCTCTGCTATTTCTGGAACACAGACGAAGAGTATAAAGGAGGTGCCAAAGCCACCTTGAAGGAGGTGCAGAGGAGTGGTGTGGCATTGTTAGCAGGTTTGGATTTTTTGGGAGGTACAGGAATTGAGAAAAGCTTTTAAATGAATGGGGAATGGGGAGGTGGAGAGGTTGCCCCCCCCCCCCCCCCCCCG
>PITA01008181.1:0-14485 GCA_004023965.1 Spilogale gracilis | reverse complement strand
GAAAGACCTTTTAGAAAGTTGTGCCTTTAGGGCGCCTGGGTGGCTCAGAGGGTTAAGCTAGGGTGCCTGGGTGGCTCAGAGGGTTAAGCCTCTGCCTTTGCTCAGGTCATGATCTGAGGGTCCTAGGATCAAGGCCCGCATCAGGGAGCCTGCTTCCTTCTCCCTCTCTATCTGCTTGCCTCTCTCTTGCTTGTGATCTCTCTCTCTCTCTGTGTCACATAAATACATAAAATATATTTTTTAAAGATTTTATGTATTTATTTGACAGAGATCACAAGTAGGCAGAGAGGCAAGCAGAGAGAGAGGAGGAAGCGGGCTCCTGCTCAGTGGGAAGCCTGCTTCTCCCTCTCTCACTCCCCCTGCTTGTGTTCCCTCTCTGGCTATGTTTCTCTCTGTCAAATAAATAAAATCTTTAAAAAAAAAAAAAGAAAGAAAGTTCTGCCTTTAGTCCTGTCTAGGCCTTGGATTAGGAATGGAAGACATGGGATGAATTTGAGAGAGGCAGTAACGTCAAGAGATTTCTGTGAGAACTGGACAAGTAGGGACACTTAGTTGGGGATGATTCCCAGTTTCTAAGTTCCATGACTGGACAGATGGTGAAGGTGTACTTTTTATTTGAAATAAGATTATTTGTTTTAAAGTTTGATGGAGGAAAAGTGACGTGATGATCCCTTCTGGTGCTTTTCCATTTGGATATGCATTTGATGATTCAAAGTACAGCGGCCACACGTGAACACTTGGGTATATAAAAATGAAGTCATGATTTTCACCTGGAGGAAAGGTTGTTGACATTTGGAGGAGTGGTAAATGCCCAATTGTTAAGACACTTTTTGTGTTGAAACATTTTATCCCTATGTTAATATTTGCATGTATTTGCAGTTCCCTAAGTACATAATTATATTTCATTTAATTATCAAAATGATCTTGTAGCTAGTTCAGTTATCCATCCTGTCTCCTAAGTAACAAAAGGTCACATTAGCAGCCAGTTCTTCTTTGGAGTGCAAAGTTTGATCTCTGTCCTACAGACCAAGAATGTCAATATTATGCTAACCAGGAGTTCAAGCCTGAAAGTACAGGCTTGTGTCCTCCCCACCCGCCCAGCCCCCATCTCAGGGTGGCTGGGAGCTTTCAAACCCATGTCTCACATCATTCCCAACTTTGCAACCTGCACCCTTTCTTTCCTTTGTCCTATGTCCCTCCCTCCCTCTTCCCACTTAATTCTCCCTCCTCTAAGGAGGACTTTCTCCTCCCTAATCTTTTTCTGACTATGCCTGTCCCCTTTCCTCAGGATCTCCCTCCCTTCTTTTGTGCAACCCCAGTGGTCTATAAACTGTACCTGACTAAGCATAATCCCTTGAAAACAGCTCCAGAATCTTCTTCAGCATATGTCATTTTCAAATGTGCTTGCCCTAAAAATACAAACTTTCCAGATAAGCAGATTTGTTTGTTCTGTTTTGATTTTGCTTTAATCACAGTATACAAGCAATATAGTTTAGTCCTTAATGTTTCTCTGGGGAGCAAGTTTGTAAAGTAATGGTAAACTCTTAGAGTAGCCCACAAGTCTTTTCAGTTCATAATGTAGTTCAAAAGAAAATGTATATCAAATTCCATATAGCTGACCTATAGAAACTTAGAAACAAACCTATTTGTAATTTGACAGTAAAATGAGTTGAAGTTCTATAATAGAAACATGCTTGGGGTGTTAGGCCAACGACGGGTCTTTACTGCACTATCCATGTGTGTGTGCTTGGATGGTTCTGAGAGGAAACCAGGGGAGAAAATTTGGGGAGGGAGAGTATTATATGGCAGCGAGCTTAAGGGTCAAGAGTCTGACTTTGGAATTCAGATTCTGCTTCCTCCTTTTGCTAGATGAGCAGTCTTGAGTAGGTTGCTTATCTTAACTCTGTTTCTCAGCTTGTTAGATGGAGAGTGAAAACCCTCTCTTACAGGGTCTCTGGGAGAATCAAGTGATGTAAGAGCCCTCCCTTAACTAGAACAGTCGCGGGCTGGTTAGCTAGTTCCTTCTTTCCTGTCATGAGGAAGTTTGTTCGGTTTCTATAAAGCTTCAGTTGAACTGACATCTGCCTCCCAATTTCTATCCCCTGCTGGAATGGAAAAAAATGTAGAATTGCCTGTGTTGGGGAAAGTCCTTTGCCAAGAGCCTTAGTGTCATTTTAACAGGAAATCTGGTTACTTTCTCAAAGTTTAGTTGCAGTGATATCTTCCTTTTTCTCTTCTCTCTTTATAGGTGATTACTGGTGGTCACTATGATGTAGACTGTCGACTAGAAGATCCCGATGGTAATGTGCTATACAAAGAGATGAAGAAACAGTATGATAGCTTTACCTTCACAGCCTCCAAAAATGGGACATACAAATTCTGTTTCAGCAATGAATTTTCTACTTTCACACACAAAACCGTCTATTTTGATTTTCAAGTTGGAGAAGAGCCACCTTTGTTTCCTAGTGAGAACCGAGTCAGTGCTCTTACCCAGGTAAATAAAACGTCAGCAATACAGTGGTGTGTTTAAAGGGGAGAAAGCATAAATTAATATGCCCTAACTTATTGACGAAGTTTGAGACTTTTACAGAAGCTTTGAGATCTAACTTAATTCTTATAATAGATTAAGGCTTTCACCGAGAACTTTGGACATTTTTGGTGAAAACCACTGTTAAAGGATTTTATGAACTTTAGAGTGTAAAGAAAACCTTGAAATAGGAGGATCGCTTCAATGGGAAAAGAAGTTTAGGAAGACTGGATAGTGCCTCCTGCATTGTGAAGTCATAAAGGGATGTGACTTCATAACCTGGCAGGTTGCTGTGACTGGAAATAAAATGATGCCTTAATTGATGCATAAATATGCCACAGGTAGTGTTATACCAGTATTTAGTGTCAATTCACGCTGCCATTGGAATAATGTTTGCTGTAACTTAAAGTAAAATATTAAAGATTAGTGGTAAGGCATCTGACAGAATAGTTAAAGGGCACTTGGGTGGCTCTGGTGGTTAAGCAGTTGACTCTTGATTTTGGCTCAGGTCCTGATCTCAGGGTCCTGGGATTGAGCCCCAAGTTGGGCTCTGCACTTGGCTGGGGGTCTGCTTGAGGATTTTCTCTCTCCCTCTGCCCCCTCCATCTCTAAAATAAATAAATCAATCTTAAAAAAATTAGTTAAGGAAAGGTAAAGATAGATTGGGTCTTATTTTGAAGAAGACCTTAAGGAGAGAAAGATAAGGAAAGAAATCGAAGGACAATGAACAGATTCTGCTCAGGTGATAAGAAAGGCTCTTTAGGGGCGCCTGGGTGGCTCAGTTGGTTAAGCGACGGCCTTCAGCTCAGGTCATGATCCCGGAGACCTGGGATTGAGTCCCACAGTGGGCTCCCTGCTCGGCGGGAAGCCCGCTTCTCCCTCTCTCACTCCCCCTGCTTGTATTCCCTCTCTGGCTGTGTTTCTCTCTGTCAAATAAAATAAAAATATCTTTAAAAAAAGAAAGAAAGGCTCTTTAATTCCCAGTTAAATGTAGTCTGAGCTTAGATTGTATCTAAAAGATAATTCGGTATCTGGAGGAATTACTTACTACCTACTTGTTAGGACCTTAAACTAGTATTTCATTCTTCCCAGGTTCTAGTTAGTCTCTTGGCCACATCATGTGGAGATAGAGGCAGTTTTGAGTAATATGTAAGAGCCTCAATTCCTAAACCTACTGTGAGCATTAACAGGATGTACTCACATGCTCATGCTTTTAGAAAAATGTTCTTGTATTTTAGCATCCCGTATGAATGGCACTTTGTTTTGTTTTGTTTTTATTTTTTAAATTTGGCAGAGAGGGAACAGAAGCAGGGACAGAGTGAGAGGGAGAAGCAGGCTCCCCACTTGGCAGTGAGGCTCGATCCCGGGACCCCAGGATTGTGACTTGAGCCAAAGGCAGACACTTAACGACTGAGCTACTCAGGCGCCCCTGCACTTTGCTTTCTAAAAAGATTTTTCTTTAGGTCCCTTATTTATAACTTAATCTTCATGAATTTTGATTTTTTTTCCTTTTTAAAGATTTTATTTATTTATTTGACAGAGAGATCACAAGTAGACAGAGAGGCAGGCAGAGAGAGAGGAGGAAGCAGGCTCCCTGCTGAGCAGAGAGCCCAACGTGGGCCCCGATTCCAGGACCCCAGGATCACGACCCGAGCCAAAGGCAGAGGCTTTAACCCACTGAGCCACCCCGGCACCCATGAATTTTAATTTTTATAAGGTAGCTTGCCTAAAAACCTTAATAGATAACTATAAGAAATGCATAGTAATAAAGCAGTCAGTCTTTTTTATCCATTTATTCATCTCACATTTTTTTAAATCTTAGTCTTATTTTTCTCCTTTCAAAAAGCTCTAGTAAGTCCCTCACATGGTAGTGATACTTACAGAGCAGCTGTTCGCACCTTAAAATAGAAAAAAATTACCAGCTGGTAAATGTGGAAAAATTAGAGAGTTGTTGTAAGTCCCTTTTTTTCACCTGTTAATAAGGCAATGGCTCTGGAGGAGACCATGATTGCCGGTCACTGCTAAAACCACCCAGTGAGAGGTTGAGGGAGGTTTATGGTGACTGGATCACACTGATACCACCTCAGCAAATGACCATTTCTGGACAGAGAGAGAACTAGGTTTGTGTGTCTTCACATTAACAAAGTACATGACATTGCCTGGGAGGTGTTCCCACCCAGAACCTCGTGTCTGAATCCCTTTAAGTCCCTTGCTCCAACTACCCGTTTACAAGAAAAACAGGATGGAGGAACACTGTGGGGATACATGGTCAACAAAACCCAGGAAGCTGGAAATGCTGCAGGACAGAGGACCCATTTCTTCTAGCACACGGGAAGGGGAGGAAGCAGGAAGAGAGCCTAAAGAGTCTTAAGACTTAAAGGACACATCAGCTAAATGATTGTGTCAAAGTTGTTTGGATTCCGATTTGGAAACAACTTTTTTGAGATATTTGGGGAAAATTGAACATTAGCTTTCTTTCTTTTTTTTTTTTTAAGATTGATTTATTTGACAGAAACACAGCTAGAGAGGGAACACAAGCAGGGGGAGTGAAAGAGAGAGAAGCAGGCTTCCTGCTAAGCAGGGAGCCTGATGCAAGGCTCGATCCTGGGTCTCCGGGATCATCATCTGAGCCGAAGTCACTTAACCAACTGAGCCACCCAGACGCCCCAAACATTAACTTTTATTGAAAAATTTTAGGGCCCCTGGGTGGCTCAGTGGGTTAAAGCCTCTGCCTTCGGTTCAGGTCATGATCTCCGGGTCCTGGGATCGAGGCCCACATCAGGCTCTCTGCTCAGCAGGGAGCCTGTTTCCTCCACTCTCTCTGCCTGCCTCTCTGCCCACTAGTGATCTCTCTGTCAAGTAAATACATAAAATCTCTAAAAAAAATTTTAAAAAACTACTTGTGATTATGTTTTGTGTGATAATGCTCCCGGGGTTCAGTTTTCAGCGTTGCCTTTCAGAAATGAGTATAAAATGTAAGAGTATCACTGGAATGATAACACACAAGGGATTTGCCTTAAATTAACGGGAGTGGGGAGGAAAACAGGTGAGGTATATGTGTTGGCGAACAAGATTAGCCATGTGTTTATTATTGACATGAGGGTTCATTGTACTGTGCTCTTTTGAATATGGACTTGAATATGAGCATTTCCGCTTAGCGTTTCCCTTTTTTTCCCCTACATTTTCTGTCTCAAAAATTAATGGATCCATACAATCAGTCCCTTAATTTCTGTGATTATCTTTCATCCAACACTTCTTACCCCTCACTCCATGTTGGGCTGCAGGGAATGCTTAAACATTCTGAATTTAATCTTTTTTTTTTTTTTTCTTTGACACAGAGAGAGAGAGATCACAAGTAGGCAGAGAGGCAGGCAGAGAGAGAGGAAGAAACAGGCTCCCCGCGGAGCAGAGAGCCCAATGTGGGCCTCAATCCCAGGACCCTGAGATCATGACCTGAGCCGAAGGCAGAGGCTTTAACCCACTGAGCCACCCAGACACCTTTTTTTTTTTTTTTTAAAGATTTTGTTTATTTATTTGACAGAAACACAGCCAGAGGGGGAACACAAGCAAGGGGAGTGAGAGAGAAGAAGCAGGCCTCCCACCGAGCAGGGAGCCTGATGCGGGGCTCGATCCCAGGACTCTGGGACCATGACCTGAGCCGAAGGCAGACGCTTAACCACTGAGCCACCCAGGCACCCCATGAATTTGGTCTTTTTATGCATCCTTCTAGGGTTGGCCCACATACCTCTCTGACAAATGATTGGAAAGTAGAGATGGACTGGAAGCACATCTGTAGCCCCCGACCCCAAAGTAGAAGTCATTGATTTTAGCACAGTTTTGCTAGTCTTTGCTTCCTAAGGGCCTAAGCAAAACAATAGCAAAAGCTTCCAAGTATTCTAATAGGTACATGCAGTTTGTGGACCACATAGTTTCTTGCACTTTTTAGAAGCGTTTTAATGGAATATTTTTATAAATGATTTCTTTCATACTTGCTTTGGTAGAACTTTATTAAATGTTTGAATTCTTTAAGTCTATATTCCTTCACTAAAATTAAGGTGCGAAAAAAGTACTCCCAGAATCCTCTGAGAGATTCTGTGATTTATCAGTAAAAGAGAAAAAGCTGTAAAGTTATGAACACTTTAGAAGATGTGAGTCCAAGTAACTTTGTGACATAGAGGTAATTAATGACCGAGTTATCTTAATGATTTTGGGGTCCAAAAGGAGGGAGAGGAGCAGAAAGGAATGTTGGAAGGTTGCTTAGAGAAACTTCACTTAGAGAATTTTCCAGAATACAGTAAAGTAGTAATGTTCCTCATCTTCCTCCCCCTGCTTCCCACACTCAATGGTCCTTGTCAGGGACCTCTGTCATAAAAAAAATGTTTTTCCTTTGTAAGGCTGTGCACAGTATATATTCCTGCCTTAGTGATGAGGGAGAAAAACCCTCAGATTATTTTAAAAATTCTTATTATATGGTTTGTGATGAAGAATAAGTATAATTTAATAATAAAGTGTATATTTACTAGGATTAAGTTTTCAGCAGTAGAATACTAAACTCTGCTGTATAAAAAGAAGTTTAGACACTTAACCCTTCTCGAAGCAGATCATGTGCTGAACGCGTAGAGAGGTGAGTTGCCATCAGGTGAGGGCTCACGGACTGATGACACGGTGAAACTGAAACTTCTTGCCATTGAGAATGGTTCTTTTGGTTCAGTTGCGTGGCAGGAGGGAGGAGATAGATTTATATTTAGCAAGTGGGTGAATAAAAAGATGAAAAACTGATGCTCTTGACCTATCACTGTCAGACTCAACTGCTTTTAGAATGGTTAACTTGGACTGACATAATCTATTTTTGTGTCATACGTGGTTCATTTTTGCAAACATGTGGGCTTTGATGCGTATTCTTTCTCATCAAATTCACCAACCTGCCATGCTCCTCCTCCCAATTCTTCCTCATGGAGGAGCCTGAACTTGGAATTCTATCACCACCAACCATAACTGATAAGTGTTCCTGCTGCTGTTAGCCCAGCATTGCATCTAGCACCTTCCAGGTGCTACAGCTGTGACTTTTCAGGGTGGGGCAAGCCGCCACCTCCGTGAATCTCTGGCCTTATCTGTTGCCCTAATGGAGATGGCTGGGAGGGCAGCGTTGCCAGCACCGCGGGCCTACCACACGAGTGAGCGGGCGCCTCTTTAGTAGCGGGCTAATCATATGAGGAATGGAAATCAGATTGAAAGATGAATTACACATACTAACTGGAAATCTTTCTCTTTAGATGGAATCTGCTTGTGTCTCCATTCATGAAGCTCTAAAGTCTGTCATCGACTATCAGACTCATTTCCGTTTGAGAGAAGCTCAAGGCCGAAGCCGAGCGGAAGACCTAAATACAAGAGTGGCCTACTGGTCCGTAGGAGAAGCCCTCATTCTTCTGGTGGTCAGCATCGGGCAGGTGTTTCTTCTGAAAAGCTTTTTCTCAGATAAAAGAACCACTACAACGCGAGTCGGATCCTAACTACGGGTTTGAGAATTGACACACCATTGGCACCATTAATATTGCTTTCCTCTAATGAATTGTAGGTACCGAAGAACTTAATATTGGCAACATTTTTAAACCTTACTCATAATACTTGTTGGGGGGATGTACAGTGCATATCCCCAGACTGTGGAAAGGACACCTTTTTTTATTTGTAAAGGTAGAAAAACTTCGGAACTTATTTTGGGCTCCCCATGTTAAATAGTCAGCACCAATGATCTTTTCTTGGTTGTTTCTATCTACTCTTCATACACTAAACTTTAGTATTTTGATTCCTTTTAGCCATTTAAAAGTACTTTTCTTATAGGTAGTGGATATTTTAAAAATGTTCAATTTAATGTCTTGTGTGTTATGGAGGAAGAAAATTGCCTTTTAATTGTTGATAGTAAAGTTTTCTTTTTGTTTTTGTTTTTTTTTTCAGAAAACCAGATGTGATTAACTGTAGCCCAGGTCCTATTTTGCACTGTTTAATTTGGGGGAGGGGGGAGCCACCGTGGAAATGTTAGTTAATATTGATATAATTTTAAATTGATGTGTCATGATGTAATTTATTTCTTGGTAGCTTGAGAAATGTCAGATTTTGTTTTTTGTGCTCATTCTATGATTTATAAGCAGATAACGTTCTTTTTTTCATGAAGACATTTATACCACAGAGAAAATAGTATGTTTCAATAGCATAACAGTTTATAAAGGCCTTAAAAATCAGACTGTTGAATAGGTAGAATACTTACAGAAAACCTTAAGATTCTTTAATGGGAGGCAAATGAAGTAAAAGTTTTAGTGAGTTATCAGCACATACTATATTTTCAGTGCTATACAGAGAAAAAAGGTGGTCTGTTTCATTTCGAACATTTTGATTGGTTCGAGCTCTAATATGGTTTCAAATGTCTGAGTCCTTCCCAGCTTCAATTAACAGTTGTAATATTCGTGTTGTAAAGATGCCATGTATTTTATCCTGATGGGTATGATGCACTGAGAAGTCAATTTCTTTGTTTTTTTTTTTTCTTTTTTGGTTTGGTTTGGTTTGGTTTGGTTTTTGGTTTTTGTCTTGCACATGTAATTTGTACAATCTCTGGTTAGCCACCCTGAGCTGATTTAAAACTTTAGAATGCTGTGTGGTTCTTATTTGATAATCTTCATCAGTTGTACTGCATTTAATGAATATTAAACAGTGCATATTCTGTACACTATAGGGTTTAGACTGTGTTTGTGTTTTATGACTTGTGTAGACCGAGCTGATCAAAATAAGATTTGTTTAGGTATTCCAGAAGACAAACGCGAAACAGTATAGGTGTCTAAAGCTTTTCTGCTGTTTAAAAAAAAAAAAAAAGCAACTGCTTTTAGCCTTGCCTCCCACCCCCACCCAGACTGATGAGTGCTGAACAAGACTGTCTTATTGTAGAGACTCTGGTAAGTGGCACAAAGCTAGCATACTGATTGGATAGCAGTTTGAGTCACTTATCACTGTGGACTAAAAATCGATTCTTAATACTAAGCTATCTTTAACTGTCTTCAAGAAGCATATACACTTCTGCCTGTAAGAGCAACACGAACTCACAGTTGTCATGCTTGCTGATTTCAGATGCCCACAGTGGAGCAAGGGACGAACCCATTCTTAACCCTGAATTCTAAAAATTTCCAGACCAAATAGTGACTTCTTAGACTGTGTATCAGGAAGTGAAGTCTGAGATTTTGCAGATTTATCTATTTGGGTTCTTGGAATAGATTTGTCCTACAGCTTTCTAAGTGTCCCAGATTTAGACGTGTGTATCTTCACCACCAGCGTTAATGTGATTGATAAGCATGGGCGCTCGTCCAGTGTCCTCCTCTCTGGTTGCCTGTTGGCTCTGTGGCCTTCAGACATTTAATACCATAAAGAAGCAGAGTCGGGTATCTTCAGCGCACGGGGTCTAGCATACGTAATGCAGTCATTTGGTCTGTCAAAACTTCATGATACTAGATGATCACCACAAATGAAATTCTTGAGATCTGTTAAAAGTTTTGCAATCACCCCGTCACTGCTGTAGAAGGTAGTACAGGCTTAGTCTAGTCTGTAGATAACTAGTTTAAGTTTGATGGCTGGCTGTACTCAACCGGGCGTGTATATAGATAACTTAGCAAATACATCTCTGTGCAGACCTAAATGTCAAGACCTTTTTTCTTTCTTCTTCCTGTTATATAATTTGTAGCTCATCTTTTTTCTTTAGTCCTTTCATAATGTGTTGGAACAGTTTGAATTTCCCAAATATTTATGTTTAGACAGATGGCTCAGCATATATATTTAACATCATTAGCTGTATATATTTTTAAAGTAAAATAAATACTGGAAAGGGACTTGATACACAAGTTTATTACTAAAATTCCAACTGTGTGAAGATCCATTTTAAGATATTACTTTGCTAATAATCTAAACATTTGTTTTTCTGTTAAAGAAACAAATGATTTGTGGTTCACAGCTTTCATCCTGACTGATATGATAATCGACTTTGAGCATACAGTGAACTGAAAAGCAATTTTATTCTTTGAAAGATTTCATTTAAATCTCTGTACATCCATTTTTGCTTCAGTTTGTAAACGTGTAACATAATTAAATAGGACAATGCAGACCCTATGACTATTGTTTTAAAAAATTAAACAAGTTAATATATAAATTATTCAAAGGGGGTTTTCATTTACTTTTGAAAAGAAAAATTTCTCTAAACAGATGTTGGTTCTCCAGGATTGCACCCATCAATTCTTATAGAATTAAAAAAAACCAAAGCCAACGAACTGATTTCTCTTGTTTCTGTCAGAATTTGCCTTTTTGAAAGCCCCTTGCAAACTTGCAGCTTTGGGGTACAGTTTGCAGCGAGAGTGATTCCACCCCCACCTCGGGGCTCAGTCTCACAACCCTGAGATAATGTCCTGAGCCGAGATCAAGAGACAGGTACTCAACTGGCTGAGCCCCCCAGGAGCCCCCGAGAGAGTGACTTTTATTTGGTATTTCATTTAAACATCTCAAGCTGGCCTAGAAATAGAAAGAAAGATAAAGAAGAGGAATACCACCTTTAAACTACCTCCTTTTTAAAAGCCTTTGTATAGTTTTTAACTGAAAGTTTCGGTGAGCTCTTCATTTGTTTTAATTAAATTAATGTTCGGTTGTTCAATACCAAGTTTCCTCAACTTTTTTTCTTTCCCTTCATAATGCAGTCATAGGGGCGTTCTGGTTCCTGGGCAAAAATTCAGCAAAAGTAGCAGAGACAAAATAGTAAACCTAGGTTAATATTTATGAATGCGTACCCTGTGTCAGGTGCTATGCTAAGTATTTTATTTGTATCGACACATTTCATCTTGGCGACAATCCCATGAGCTCAGGATATTGTTCCCATTTCACAGATGAGGAGACGGAGGCATAGATAGGTTAAGGAACCTTCCTGTATCCCAGTCATGAGCAGCAGCGGTGTGACCCATGGCAGCCCGGCTCCAGAGCCCTGTCCAACCACTCCGCAGCGCTGCCTTCCACACCTCAGCTAAGGGTAGATTCAGAAGGCTTCTCTGACTTGATTTCAGTAAAGCTCAACAGTGGGTCAGGGCTTTTTGGCTTTGGAGTCACAGCCAAGTTCAAATCGTGGTTGTGTGACCTCACATGAAGGATTTCATGAACTCTGTATTTCTTCATCTATTGTTAAGGTAATATCTACTATAATGGGAGGTGTTTATGAAACACTTGGCATCAGTGCCTATCACATGTAAGCACCTAATAAATAGCTCTATTTTTTTCACTGGACCAGTTCTAGTCTCTTGATCTTTAGTTTCTAAAGTGCTTACCCTACGGGCGCCTGGGTGGCTCAGTTGGTTAAGCGACGGCTTTCGGCTCAGGTCATGATCCCAGAGACCCAGGATCGAGCCCCACATCGGGCTCCCTGCTCAGCGGGAACCCTGCTTCTCCCTCTCTCAGTCCCTCTGCTTGTGTTCCCTCTCTAGCTGTGTTTCACTCTGTCAAATAAATAAAATCTTAAAAAAAATATTTAAAGTGCTTACTGTAGTTTCTCTTGGAATGGCTCTTATATAATATGTAACACAAATGTGAAAGTGTTTATCACATCCTTCATAGTCTGCTAGAAGTTTCAGAAATGAGTAAGATATTCTGACCACCAGGAGCTTAACTTAGTTGAGGCAGATAGGATAGCTCTGTGGGCAACTAATGTTACATTAAGGAAGTGAAACTGACTTGGAGAGTCTCAAGACATTCTAGGATGCTAGAAGTAAAAGAATATATGGATCTAAAGACTTCCTGCCCAAGTAGTTTACCTCTGTCTCCCCACAGGGGAAGCCAGTGGTTGTCTAACAAGGCCACTGTTAATTCACTGATTAAGTGAATTAATCTCTAATTCAGGGATATGGACTGTTAGTCTCTGTTGCAATATATTAGGAAAAAAAAAAACATGTTAACTTTGTTAATAATAAAAGCAATGTTTGATCCAACTTTTCTGTCATGGTTGTTTCCAAATTTGGGGGAAAAATACAGGGATATTATCCCTAACTGCCAAATGCATTGTTTTTCAGTCC
This sequence comes from Spilogale gracilis, assembly GCA_004023965.1. NCBI lineage: Eukaryota > Metazoa > Chordata > Mammalia > Carnivora > Mephitidae > Spilogale > Spilogale gracilis. The sequence goes on along the minus strand of PITA01008181.1, from coordinate 1,879 downwards.
ACATTTCTTCATTTTATCCATAAGATATTAGAAGTGATCATATTATGTGCTGGAATCAAGAAAGACTAGAAGTAACATGGGTCTGACAATCTCTTTTAGCTCTGGTAACTACTAGTGATTCCTATTCCTTTAGAAAGAAAAGACAACACAAGAATTACAGAATCAATGGCTCAGATCCACTCAATCCCACCATCCACTTGGATGTATTTGAGTTACTTTTACAGATAACATGTATCTATTTTAAAGGGTTGGTACTATATTGCCTGAACAAGATTTTCAACCTAAAATTGTGAAATCTGACATAATACAGAAGTCATTAAATATGCATAATTTTAAGAGAAGTAATGTAAAACATACAGTCATACAACCAATGCTCAGGTTAAATGTGACATTGCCCATACCATAGTCAGCTTGTGTGTGTTCTTAACTAATCACATACTTGACCTTCCCCACTGGGCATAACCAATGTTCTGATGGTAATGAAAATAATTTTCTTGTTTTTCTTTATATTCTTGCCAGTTATGTATAGTAGTTTCTCAAGCTTTTTTTTTTTTAAGATTTTATTTATTTGACAGAGATCACAAGTAGGCAGAGAGGCAGGCAGAGAGAGAGGAGGAAGTGGGCTCCCTGCTGAGCAGAGAGCCCGACAAGGTCCTTGATCCCAGGACCCTGAGATCATGACCTGAGCCAAAGGCAGAGGCCCTAACCCACTGAGCCACCCAGGGGCCCTCTCAAGCCACTTTTTTTTTTTTTTAATTTTATTTATTTGACAGAAACACAGCCAGAGAGGGAACACAAGCAGGGGGAGCGAGAAAGGGAGAAACAAGCCTCCCGCCGAGCAGGGAGCCCGATGTGGGGCTTGATCCCGGGTCTCCGGGATCGTGACCTGAGCCAAAGGCAGTCGCTTAACCAACTGAGACACCCAGGCGCCCCTCAAGCCACTTTTTAAGAGAATTTCCAAACCATCGCAAGCTGATAACTTTTATTTATTTTTAAAAATATTTTATTTGACAGAGAGAAACACAGCTAGAGAGGGAATGTGAGCAGAGGGAGCAGAGAGAGGGAGAAGCAGGCTTCCCGCAGAGCAGGGAGCCCGATGCGGGGCTTGATCCAGGGACTCGGGATTATGACCTGAGCCAAGGCAGACACTTAACAACTGAACCACCCAGGCACCCCAAACTGCTAACTTGTGTAAATACAAAATCACGTGCTTGAATATTTTGGCACCGTCAAAGTCCTATCAACCTTTGCAGCTGCCTGCACCCCAGGCATGCTTACGTTTTCTTTTGTGCTTATATCTTCTTCAGCCAGTGACAGTTGAGTGTGGCCTTGTGGACCACACTTTTGAATAGCACTGATGATAGTTTTGGTTTTTTTTTTTTTTAAGATTTATTTGTGGACAAGAGAGCATGAGCAGGGGGTAGGGGCAGAGGGAGAGCAGGAGGCACTCCCCGCTGAGCCGGACACCTGATGTGGGGCTCCATCTCAGGACCCTGGGATTGTAACCTGAGCCGAAGACAGATGCTTAAACGACTAAGACACACAGGTGCCCTAATTAATAAAGTTTGACAGTATTAAATCTTTATTTATTTGTTTATTTATTTTTATTGTTACTAAAAATTTTTTTTCCCAGTGTTCCAAGATTCATTCCCCATTCCCCACACCCAGTGCTCCACGCTTTAGGCGTCCCCAGTACCCACTACCAGGCTCTCCCATCCCTCCACCCCCTTCCCTCCAAGTCCCTCAGTTTGTTTCTGTGTCCAAAGTCTCTGTTGTTTCGTTTCCCCCCTAGATTACCCTAGTTCCCATTTACTTTCCTTCTCCCACTGTCCTCCAGGTTACCCCTCATGCACCGCAAGTAAGTGAAACCATGTGATAC
>PITA01008180.1:62157-86445 GCA_004023965.1 Spilogale gracilis | reverse complement strand
CAGAAAAAAAAAGCTTCTTTGTCTCTCAATCATTTTTTTAAAGATTTTATTTATTTATTTGACAGAAAGAGAGAGAAAAAGCAGGGGGTAGTGACAGGAGGAGGGGGAGAAGCAGAATCCTCACTGAGTAGGAAACCTGATCTGCGGTTCTATCCCAGGACCCTGGGATCATGACCTGAGCTGAAGGCAGATGATGTTTAGTTGACTGAGCCACCCAGGTGTCCCTCTCATCCATTTTAACTGGATTTGCACCATCATCAGACAGAATATGATTGCTAAAATTATTCTTTAGGGCTCTCTAAGCTTTGTTAATAACATGTCAGTATAAATTTAAAATACATTGGAAATCTATAATCATCTGAGTTCACAATTTTGGCAGAGAATGATATATGGCCTTGTTTTTAGAGGATGGGTTTTTTTGAGAAGTTTTTAAAGAAGAATAATGAAGGAAATAGTAGACTTTGACAAAACAGAAACTTTAAGATGGCAAAATAAAACCAATGAGCAAGATCCACAGTAGGATGTATGTCTCTACAAGAATAGCGCTAATGGAATACATTCAGATTGACTGTTTTTAAAATCCCTGTTGTACATTCTGTCATTCTGTTTTAAACACATATGAGTTTTTCCACAAAATGACAATCTATTGATAAGAAAATAGAGCAACTTGACAGCAGTAAGTCAATTCTCTCTACTTGATATTCTTCACATTTGTATTTTTTTGCTTTACCTTCAGAATCAAAGCAAAATGCTTACATCATTTAAATTGCATCTTTATCAGTAAAAGCCTAAAAATATCAGCAAATGAAATCGGCTTCAACTATGATGTTTTATTTACTGATTTCCGCAATTTACAGCTTTTTCTAAATTAGTTATTTTGGTCAGAATGTTTATAGACAATAGATAAAATTAAGTTCTTATTTCCCCATCAATACATGTTTCTAGCTGAAGCTATTTTAAAATTCCAATTTTGGATGATTTGTAGAGATGCAATCTAAATTTTGAAGCAATGGTGTGTAAGTCAGAGAAGTTTAACAACTAGAATGAAATAAAAATTACTGTAAATTCCTGAATATACTAGTAGTTCACAACCCTTAAATATGAAAATAAAACTTCAAATCCATCCTAACATAAGTGAGTCTTCAAATATTTCATTTTAATGGGTCCTCTCTTGCCCTTGAGTGGATAAGAGATCTCTTTTCACAGCATTAGAGGAAATCCACAATCCACACAGTTACCTGGTTCTTTTGTCTCAAATATTGAAAACACAACCAAGGATTGTCAGACATGTGGACGACCAGCAGCAGGAAAAAGACAACCAAGATAAAGAAGGAGATAGTAAAGAGACACCGGAATCACTACTTCATATAATAAACAGGACTTCTGAAATGCTCCCTGACTGTCCCTTTTTTTTTTTTTAATGTTATGTTGGTCACCATACAGTACATCATTAGTATCGTTAGTTTTGGATGTAGTCTTCCATGATTCATTGCATACAACACCCAGTGCTCCATGCAATCCATGCTCTCCTTAATACCTGGCCGCCCATTTTTTTTTTTTTAAAGATTTCATTTATTTTTTGAGAGAGAGAATGAATGAGTGAGAGAGAGCATGAAAGGGGAGAAGGTCAGAGGGAGAAGCAGACTCCCTGCGGAGCTGGGAGCCCGATGTGGGACTCCATCTCGGGACTCTAGGATCATGACCTGAGCTAAAGGCAGTGGCTTAAACAACTGAGGCACCCAGGTGCCCCCTGGCTGCCCATTCTTGATCTTGCCAGCAGAGTCATGATTCTCTGCTTTACTTCTAAATATTGGACTTCTTCAGGCTTTGTCCTAGATCCTTCTGTTCTTTCTTGATGTCTTGGCTTATCTCATTTAGTGCTCTAGCATCAAGTACATCAAAACTCCCAGCTGAGTCTCCTCACTTTTGATCCCTCCTCTGAAACACAGACCCATGTATCTAACTGCCTACATTGGATCTCTACTTGATATCTAAATTTATGTCAACTTTCACATGTCTCTCACTGTACCTCAAGCCTGCTCTCCCTAAGTCTTCCCCATATCTGAAAATGCTCTAGCCCAATTACTCAAGCAAAAACATGCACCATCTTTCTTCTCTCTTACCTTTCCCATCTGACCTGTCTCACTGCTTCCTCAAACTGGAAGAGTCTTCCTCTAGATCTTACCATGATTGGCTTCTGCCCCTCATGTCTTAACCAGTAAGCCAACTACGTAGTGCACCTTCTCTGATGATCCAATCTAAAGGACCCCTTCTACGAGTTACTGATTTTCATCTAACCATGTTCTATTCTCTTTATAGTAGAAATCATTGCCTGAATTATATTTTTTGCATATTGTACTTACTAGCAATTAGACAGTTTAAGGGGGGAAATGGTACAAAAATCACAAGTGAAATATGAAACGAAAAGAAATGTGTATGAGTTGAAGCACTGATAAACCCTAAAAGGCATCATGATATTAGACAAGAAAGGAATGTAACCATAACATAACACTTTGTATAATACTGAAACTATTAATATACTCTTAACAATGTAATATATATTGTTGACTGAGAGGTTACAGCCTCCTATAAACATGTATCATCATGAACACACACAAATATATGTATAGAGTGTACATCTAGTATGTATAATGTATTGCAAGACAACACACAATGAATAAACTTAAACTTGTAAAAGTAACAAAAAGTTAAAGGCTAGGAAGAGAAAAGATGGAGAAAAGGCCAAGGGCATTAATAATATAACAGAATCAATAGATAACTGTCTAAAATTGAAGTCGGGAAACAGACTGAAGAATAATTTCTAAACTTATGAAGTTCTAGAAATAAATAAGCATAGAAAAAATTTACCTCTGGGAGGGTGCATAGGAACACAACTCCTTTGTTTTCCCTGTTTTTCTATGCTACAGTATCTGTTCATAGGTGAAGACATCACTTTGATTTACAGAAAAGAAATAATAAGCTAAAAAACAAATCACAGTTGCTTTTTCACTCTATTTACAATAAATAGTTTCCATAGGGGCACCTGTGTGGCTCAGTGTGTTTGGCATTTGCCTTTGACTCAGGTCAAGATCCCAGAGCCCTGGGACTGAGCCTCACATGAGGTTTCCTGCTTAGTGGGGATTCTACTTCTTTCTGGCCTTCTGCCCCTCCCCCACCACGCATGCACACTCATGCTCTCTCGCTCTTAAATAAAACAAACAAATAGTTGCACAAGACATCATTTTCCTACATATCCTGAGCCAAGTGTTCTCTCTGTGGGCAGGCAGTCTACTGCAGTTGCTATATCCTGTATGTTCCCATCTTAGCAACTTGGAATGTGAAAAGCTCTAGTGGGGACCTTGTTTATGCATAACTGATATTGGTGGATTCTACTCTTGGAGCCAGCCCTTCTATGACTGGTAATAACCTCTTTCCAAACATTGACCTGGAAGGCTTTCTATCACTCATTTACCTGGTGTGGTTCAGCTGGAGTAAGGAGGAATATCTTGTTCCTGCTCTCTCGTCAGATGGTCAAGCTGAGAGGAATATATTGCTGAATAAGTTAAAGTCAGCCATCATTCCCTTGTCAGAAAGAATTCTGTATGAAGGCCTGCATTCCTCGGAGAGCCTGGCTTTCCTGGTTATTGCAGTATTTGTTCTTTCTTATTAGTAATTTCATATCTCAAGGTGAAACTAGCCCTCACCACACCTGTGCCTGTTGGTTTTTCACCATTTTAAATTGAAGCTTCCAAAGGGGTGTCTACAAATGGTAATAGGAGACAGTGGTGAATGGGTATTGGTCAGAAATCAGTTTCTGTACAACAGAGAGAGGGTTTTCACTTCTCTCCTCAATGCAATTCTCTAAGGAAGAATTTGTAGGCAAAGCACATGGAAAGTGTTTTACCATCTTCCTGCTTCTGTGCCACAGTCTGGCCAGGCTTGGAGGATGGAAGTGTGTCCCAGAATCTGGAGAGCGATGACCCTAATGGGCCATGACATACATTAGAGGGAGACAAACTTGCTTCCCTCTTTAGCCACATGTCCACTTACTTACTTAACGTCTACTTCTTGTGTAACATTTCAATCCATTTTATCCAATTAGCTGCATTCTTTGATTAAAGTAAATGTTAGCTGGATAGTTGGAGGCATCCTAGGGTGGGTGAAGCAGAAGCTTGTGATATATTCTAAGCAGGAAGAGACCACCATGATGCTTATTTGCCATAAACCTGCTCCATGGACCTAACACTTGGCCAACGCTCTAATTCTGGGCACTGGCTTCATTCTTGCCTCTGTTGTCGTGACATCCTTCTAACACACACATTTACAAACCTAGAAACATTATGTTGGTAGATTGTAACAAGTGAAAATTCAAATAATCAAACATGTGGTATCTGTAGGTACATATTATTCATGTGTCCAAGATGAAGAGGTAGGGTATGAAGTGGTTTAAGGATAGCTATGACCCTTTCATTGTGTTGTTATAGGTTTATCAGTTGTAGTAATGACACAGTTGTACACTCTTAACATTTTAATGTACAACATTTACTTTATAATGTGCTTCAACAACGATGCCCAGCCTGAACACACCTAAGTCCGATAATAATTGGTCATTATGCTGAGGCACTAATTGGATGGATAATGATATAAAGCAGTGGGCAGGAACACATTTCCAGGCTAGGGCACGCTCCGAGCCAACTGTCCATTATGCATGTCTTACTGTGATTGCACTGTTTGCGGCTTTTCCTCGTATGAATGTCCTGGTAAAACATACATTCCCTAAGCATAATTGTAAATAAAAAAAAATGTAAGATAAACAAGGCATTTTAAAACCACAGTTACATTGAATATACTCCATCTGATAATCTCTGTATTGCAAACACCTTTAACAAAAGGGGTAGTTCTGATAAAATCAGAGTCAATAATCATAAAAATCACACAAAAAATAGGTGTCATTTCCTGATGATTTTCATTTTCTGGGTTTCCCTCACTCAGTTTCTCTAGCTATACAGATTACTCACTTCTGTTCTGTTTCTCCCAGAAAAACATCCAAGAGCTGCACATTTGATCTCAAAATACTTAATGCAAAATACAGTGTTTATTACTTGTTCTAAAAGCATTTAATACTGTTTTTTATTTGTACTTTATATATAGCAGGGGGAACTTCAGTGTGCATTTTTCCTCTGTTAAAAATTCCCCAAAATAAACATGTGAAAATATTTTGGGACTATAAATGGAGATTATTTATTTTCAAATAAAGTAACCAAGGACAATTGCATTATTGACTCTCTCCATATTGGATTTGGGAACTCTAAAATACCTCATCTTGGGTATTGTATATCTGTAATTAGAAAAGTTATGTGCAAAATGACTGGCATGCAAGCCAGTATTTTAAATAAATCTTGTGCAAATGTTATTAATATATTAAATATTCATATGAGCATACACAATTAGAGTAATTTTTGTGCTTAAATAATTTGTTTCTAAGTTAATTTAAAAAGTAAAATCAGTGATGTTATCTCTGTGTAAGGGATATATAAGGGCTTTATAAATAAGTATTTGTATCTATGTTTTCACAGGGAGATATTTAACATGGAGTTTCTAGCAAAGGATAATAAAAATCTGTTTATGTCTGTTCTATTCATATCATGAAAATCAACTGGTAATCCCATAAACTATAACACCTTTGGTGTTGGACTTCATTCCTCTATCAAATTTTCACTGACATTTGCAGACCGTGCACAATAAAATAGCTGCTTTCAATGTGTATTTTCATTGGTGTGTGAGGACTGGGAGGGAGACTGATCTGAATCACAAAGAACTGTAACAGTCAGTCCAGTTTACATCCATCCTGGCGGCTTCCTCATCTCCACAGAAGCACATTTTCTGGGCAAAGAACCAACTGGCTTCAGGTGCATGAAGAAGCGATAAGGAAGGGATAAGAGAACAGTTCCACTATAGAGCTACGTCTCTAAGGTTGCGACTGCACGAAAGTTTTACTCCCCCCCACAGCAACTCGTCTTAAGTATTATGAAAACACGTGTATTTGTTTCTGAAATACTGTGACAAAATTTTATGCTGTCAAATCGCCTCAGAATGTCACTTGGCCATGACCTAAAATCACTCATGATGACGAAAGTTTCCATTATCATTTATAAAACAGTTTAGAAAAGGAAACAGTTAACTTGTTAGAATGGCTTAGTTCTAGATATCACTATGAAAGTAATCCATGTTCATCTCTAGTCAAGTAAAGGCACTTAATGTCTGTTCAATTTTTCATAAAAACAAAGGCTTTCCAGACTCTTTAGCACAAATGACTAAAAGAATAGTCTCAACAGTTTTATGTACAAATTCATTCTTGCTCCTTTTGCTCCCTTCACCCCAAACCTATTAAATTAGAATTTCTGGAGGTAAACTCAAGTGAATTCTCTATATCTATATATAAATCAAAACATCACATATACGATATTAAATAATATGGGATATTATGGAATGCCTTTAAATTATATGTATATATTTGTTCAAATATATATTTATATATAGTCCATAACTTGAAGCCACACTATAGGTTGAGAAACTCCTGGTTAAAGTGTCAATGTTCTTATGTTCTTAAGCTTGGGATTACTTTGTTTTTTTCCAGTTTGTTCATTTTGTTTCATGGTAAGGTCTATATTTTCTGAGTCTGAGGTTTCACATCTTATGTCATTCTAGAAAAGTATCACCCCTTATTTGAATTCTCTTCTATATTCCCTCTATTCTATCCTTCCGCCTGTTAATTAATTAATCGAAAGCATTCCTCTTTCTAATTTCCTTATTTCTTATCTCATTTTTATTTCATCACATCTCTTTTTTCTCCCCCCCCTCTCTCTCTCTCTCTCTCTCTCTCTTTATATATATATATATACTTATATATATACATATATATATGCATATACTTATATATATACATATATATGCATGTGTATATTTTGTACAATTATTTTTAGATCTTTTTTCTTCAGTTGTGTCTGATGTGTTATTAATCTCTCCATGAGGATTTTAGTTATCTTATTTTTCAAATTTAGAAGCTGCATGTAGTTCTTTTCTTTGTTTTTGAGTTTTACATTTACTTAGCTGATTGTATTACTGGTTTTGTAAATAAATCATAGACAAGTGTGTGAAGTTTTAGAATATTCTTATTTTTAACATGAGCACAGTTTTCCTGTATACCAACGTGGTAAATTCAAACTCTAAACCCATTTGAAGGAGGTGAGTGTTCAGGAATTTTATGTGCAAATGGAAGAATGTTTTCCCTAATTAGAGTTCAGATGAACACCAATTTATCTTCTTCATTTTCAGTAGCAAATTAATTTCGAATATTGCCTTTGAGAGTATAAAACTTCCAAGGGTTACAGCTGTACATTTGGAGATCTCAGCCCTTCCCTTTTCTCCACCTTATCAGGGTCCGGAGGCCATGTACATTTTCCCTACACAGTCCAAAAAATATGTCTTTTGGTTAAGGGCACTGGCACACGCCTCTCAGGGCAGTTATAATTCAGCATTTCTCAACTCTTCTTCAGCTTCCTTGTCATTTGGGGGTTTGGGAATTATCTTTTCCTTCTTGAAACTCAGCTATGTTGTTAAACATTTTTTTTTTTTTTACCGTGTATTCAGCATTTCTAAGGTTCTGTAGGTTTCTTAGATTACTTACTTCTAGAAGCAGTCATCTCTTTATTCATTAAGTGAACGTAATACCTTTCTCTTCCATTTTCCGGAGAGAAAAGAATAAGATCAAACTAAAAATAAACGAACTGATAAATAAAATAGCTTCTAGGTAACCAGGTAGGAAGAGTGGATAGTGAGTTTTAATCCAATCGATAGCTAAACATAGGCACTGACGTCACCATGTTATGCTGGGGAGGCTCTGTACATGTGACAGCACATAGATCTGGGTCCATGGATGCAGGAATCGCCTCAAGGGAGCACGAAACAAATAGATTCATCCACCTGGAACCTCTGTGTTTAGCCTCCCCTATCATGATGTCCCTGCAATCTCTAGGAATAGTTTTCTATCTTGGGTAGTCCTTCCCTTCCCTTTCTAAAATGCCACAGAATTACTGAGCCCTAGTCATTTCAGCCATTGCCTCAGTACAGAGGCACTAACCTGTTAGGGGGTCTGCACCTCTCCCTTACACCTGTGAAGTGCCTGATTATCAGGACCCCTTCCATCCTCTACATCAGCCACTGGGTGGCTATGCAGCGCTGTACAGAAATGACTCTGAGGGAGGTCAAACTGTTTCACAAGAAGCCCTCTTTTCCGTGCCCAGCTGAAGGAGACATGCCCTCACCTCTCTGGTGCATCTGCCACTGGATCCAGAGCCTATGTGTCAGCACAGCTGGCTGTCCCAGACTCTGGAAAATTCCCTAGATTCCACATCCTAAACTTCCTGACCAGGGTAAACCTGGTGAACTTGGTGGGGGTTGGGGGTGATAAAGTAGTGTTTGAAGGAAGATGAAATTCTTGATGGGACTGGCAGGTGAACTCTCAAGTACACTGTTCTCTAAAGACTAACAGGACACATTATTTACACCAAGTACAAAGTAATTGAGGCACCTCAATGACACAAAAATATGCTTACATATCTATCACCATAAATTTTATAGATACTAACATTAACATATTATACATGAAGAGTTTTCACCTTGTTGATAAACCTTAACCTATATTTAGTTTCACACTGCTATATCCTGACATCATTCACTTTTAATTGGATTTATTTAATACAATCCACAAAGAAACTTATTATTGTAATATCGTGTTATTAACATTAAACACATATAATCAGTAGAGTAAATTGGCTACCCCCAAAAAGCCCTGCAAGGCATTTCAGAGTTATTGCTGCTTGCATTATCTTCTATTTTATGTATATATATTTTATATGCATTTAATATATATGTACATATATATGTGTATATATATATAACATAGACAAAAATTAACCTTGCACAGCATGATACTATTATCTGTTTATCTCCTGTCCAATCCCTCCATCATTCCAGGAAAGTACCTCAGATTTTTATCTCCATATCCACTCTTCCCCCATAGAGCCAAATGCATCTGAGTACACAGATCCCAAGTCCCATTTCAATGTAGTTTCTGGTTTTTCTAAGGTTGACATCATGCCTTTTGCATATCCAAGAGCGGATATGTGATGGAACTCTGATCAGTAAGAAATGAAAAGTGGGGGATTCTAGAAATACTTCCTTCCCTTCCAAGAGAAATCTACAAGAAATGAGGTTGCATCTCCCTAGGTGATGAAGTGCTTGTATGATACTAGTATCCCCTGCTGCCACCTTGCTACTAAATTGAGTGGAACTGGGACGCCTGGGTGGCTCAGTTGATTAAGCATCTACCTTCCACTCAGGTTATGATCCCGGGGTCCTAGGATCGAGTCCTGCATCAGGCTCCTTGCTCAGCAAGAAGCCTGCTTCTACCTCTGCCTGCCTGCTATTCCCCTTGCTTGTATTTCCTCTCTCTCTCTCTCTCTCTCTCTCTCTCAGACAAATAAATAAAAGATTGAAAAAATTTAATAAAATGAGTGAAATTCATGGGGGTGGGAGAGAAGGTAGAGAAAAAAGGAAGCAACATTAATTGTATGACTGGATAGCTGAATGAAACAACTTTACTTTTTTTTTTTTTTTTAACCTTTGGGTTTCCTGATAAGTCAGAGATACATCCTCTTATTGTTTGAGTCAGCTGGAATCAGAGTGTAACTTGCAGCCAAAAGCATGTAAAAAGATAAACCAGGAGTTCAAAACAACTCAGAAATCCTCGGACTTGCTAACCCAAGCATGAGACAGGTCATAGAGGTATTTTCTATCTCTTGTAAGTTAATAACAGTGTGATAACATAACTTAAAATGTACAAGATGAAACTTGAAAGAAAAAAAATATTAAACATTTTTTCAGGGTTGCTGATCTTAGCTGCTATTGATAATTATTCTATAAGGAATGGGTTGCCAGGCTATGGATCTCCATGGAAATATAGATTTGGCTATTTTTATCTTATAATAAGATAACCAAATTCTAGTTTATATTTGTGTACTTTAGCACTTTATAAAAGGAATCTGATCTATCCAGGAAGCTGGGCAAATATACACTAATAGGCCCCATTGCATGCTTTTCACAGAGCCAGTCTAATTTAGACATCCTTTAAAGGGATTACTCTGAGCACCCATCTTTCAATTTATCTTCCTTTTAATTTAACTTTATATTTAAATTTAATATCACTTTATACAAATGGTTGAAACCCTGTCACCACATTTGGTGACAACAGTTGGAACTCTCGCTGCCGTCGCAATGACAGCTGTGTGCTCTGGACTTGAACCAAGTCTCCCTGAGAGCCTTCCTGAAATCACAAGGTGATTAAAACAAGTAATGGTCAACTGAGTCAGCCCTTCTTCTCTGGTACTTCTTCTCTCCTCATTTATTACCGGTGCTTCCCTCTATCGCCGAAGCACTACTGTATAACAAATTACCCAGAAAGTGACATCTCAATATATGCCTTTATACAAAAGATCAGAAAAACTGCATTATTTGGTTCTCCTGAACACACTGCTGGAAAAATACCTAAATAAATGCTAGGGTTTATGAGAGTGACCCTTTCCAGACATGATAGGAGGTTCGCTCTCTTGTCTTTACATCTTCAATCTTTTCTCCACTTACAGCTCTGACAGTCAGTAATGAAGGAGGAAGGTCAGCTCTACAGTAACTCTGCACTTGCTGATCTTTAACATTTTCAAGAATGACAGATTCACTTCCCATTTGCTGTACCTGTGGAGACTATTTTAAAAGAACCTGAAGATTTATGCAGCTCCACAAACAACATAGCATAACTTTAAAAAACAAATGACACCTGTCTGGTGGTTCACAATGTCGGATGATTAATGTCACATTTTCTGCAAACAAGGGACTGATTCATCCTTTTCCATCTTCCTAAGGGCTCGTGGGCAAAGGCAAAGTGGAACTTTCATCTGTTCTGTGTCTTATAAGTAAGCATGTTTATAACGATGGCAGCAAATGTACCTTCGGACCTGTCCACTGGGCATTAACCTTGAGCTCTATGGTGTGACCAAATACAAATGCCAAGGAACAGAGCTAGGAGTAATGAATGCACTTGAGACATTGTGACATAGACTGCTGAGACGACTCAGCCAACCTTTCTTTTGTCTCTCTTCCAGTCGAATAATTACTCTATGTTAACTGAGATATAAATCAATGAATGACCATATATAATTTTCCTGCCATTTGACGTTGTCTAATTCATATAAGAAAATAAACTGTCCCAACTAAAGGGTAAAACATGACAGAGCATATTATAAACACAGAGCTGACCTTAATATTGGAGATGTCTGTTCTTTTTTTTTTTTTTTTTTTTTTAGTTAGCCTTGTTTGCATTACATTAAAATGCTGAATTCTCTTTAAGAAGGAACTTAATGATGAAATGATGTACTTTAATCAAAGAAGTACATCAGATGTTTTTGGTTCAAGTATTTGAAAATCAAATAGACTGTAATTTTCAAAAAGAGAATTTGTCTAATCAGGGCAGTATTCCTTCAGGAAGTGTAATTAATAAATACAAATGCAGGCTCCAAAGCTCCTATCTGGGTTTGAGTATCAAGCCTGCCAATTTCTGGCAGGATACACCTAGAAAAATTATTTAACAAACTGTGCTCCCCCATCCTCATTTACTAAGCAAAGTTGATAATAATATTGCCTCCACAAAGTATTTTTGAAGATTAGAAATTAAAAAACCAAAAATAACTTATAACAATACCTGACATGTAACAGAGCCCCAAGATATAACTATTAGTACTATGACTCTTCAAAACTGTAGCATCTCAGAGAGTTTAAAATATGAGGATTTTAAAGGAACACATCAAGAGATGAGATTTCAACACTTGTCTTTAAAAAATATGAAAAGGTCAATAAGATTACTTTTTGGAAGGATGAAATTAAATTTTACAGAGGGAATATGAAATTTTCTAGTGGAAACCCAAATCCACATCACACCCACTGAAATGCCTACCCATTAAATGAGAAGGAATAAAACAAAACAAAACAAACAAATACAAAAACAAACAAACAAAAACCTTATTGTATGTGAGTTTTGATAATCATTTATTTACCAGTATCCATTGCATACTAGCTACTTGTCAGATCTGGATGAGCAGAATGAATGGAGTCCCTGTCCTCATGGGGTATCTCCTCTCATTAGAGAGGCAGCCAACCAACAATTCCTAGGTGTGCCTTGTAATGATCAGATTAAATGCTGTACTATGAGAGAAGATCACATAGCTTTTGGAGGGAAGGTTATTCTAAACAGGAGTACTGGATAAAGCCTATCTGAAAACTCAGATATTAGGAATAAAAATACACCAGCCTTAAAATCAGGCAAGGAGAGATAGGGATTCACATCTATTGTTTACCAGGCAATTTGGTAGGTACTAAGGATTCAGGGCTAACCCTACTGATAAAGGCCCTGTCCTCTTGGAGTTTAAAAGTTAGAGAGTGACGAAAAAGTACATTTAATTTTAAACAAATGTTATTTTATATACAACAAGGAAGACCAAGGTAGATTTCGTTAGAGAGGCACCATAGTTAGATAAACATTTTAAAAAGTTGAATGATAGCTTTGATTGTTGAATAGATAAGGGGGTATAACTGGGAAAGACTTGTAGTGGAGAAATCAATTAGAAAGCACACCACTTGCTTGCTTGCTTTTTTAAAAATTATTTATTATTTTTAAAAGATTTTTATTGATTTATGTGACAGAGAGAGAGACAGAGAGAGAGGGAACACAAGCAGGGGGAGTGAGAGAAGAAGAAGAAGACCTCAGCTGAACAGGGAGCCTGAGGCAGGGCTCGATCCCAGGACCCTGAGATAGTAATGTCCCTTAACTGGGGAATAGGTGGGAATCAAACAGGTTAAGTCTGAAATATCTGTCAAACATTCAAGTGGAGCTAACAAGCTGACAAATATAAAAACCTCAGACTCCACCCACTCCCTTGCTCCCAGGAAGTATTTAAAACCATTGAAATCACTGTGATTATCCAGGGAAAGAACAGAGAACTAGAATGACAAACAGAATATAATAAAAATAAATGTGGTGATAGTAACAGTTAAAGTGAACTCTTCTTTCATCTGGAATAGGATAGTTACTAAATTCTCCAATTGGAAATTTAAAATTTTTAATAGAAAAGGCATCAAAAACATAAACATTTCTTCTGTTGATGCTTTAAAAGTCTCCTTGTGAAACAATAAGTTTTACTTTGCCTTGTTTCCAGAAATGTAAAGAAAAATATTGGGTTGTATGGTAGCTGTTCATAATTTTTTTTAGAGCTGTGGTTTAAAAGGTTCCAAAAGTGTGTCAGTTCAGTTAAAAAAGAATCTAGGTCAGCAATGAACATTAAAAAAGAAAGAAAGAAAGAAAGAAAGAAAGAAAGAAAGAAAGAAAGAAAGAAAGAAAGAAAGAAAGAAAGAAAGAAAGAAAAGAAGGAAGGAAGGAAGGAAGGAGGAAGGAAGGAAGGAAGGAAGGAAGGAAGAAGGAAGGAAGGAAGGAAGGAAGGAAGGAAGGAAGGAAGGAAGGAAGGAAGGAAGGAAGGAAAGAAAGAAGAAAGAAAGAAAGAAAGAAAGAAAGAAAGAAAGAAAGAAAGAAAGAAAGAAAGAAAGAAAGAAAAAGATAGAGTTAACTTTCCATTTGTGATCACTGGTATATGACATATATGGTGGTAATATGAGTCTTTCTTAATAGTTCTTTTTTTTTAATACATATTGTGTCTCATATACCTTTTGATTGCAAAAAGAGGAATAAAGTGGAAAGCATAAATTTTATGATAAAATATTTCAGAGACATCCCAAATATGTTGAAGAAATATCCCTGAAGCGTCTGAAATATTGCATGGCATAAAATTGCTTGATATGCTTTTTTGGAAACATTAACATAATGGAATACAATCAATAGAATCTAATAATTACAGCAAACCCACTTAATTCCCTTAAGTAAACATGTGCTGTATATGCTATACAAATTACTATCCTGTAAAATGCTTAATAGCAATCTATGTAAGGCAATTCATCAGAAAATAAGACTATCTCATTTTACTCTTGAGAGCATTTCAGAATTTATCTAATAACAGTAGTGATAAAGAATCAAATCTCCAAATTTATGCGACACGAAAGACTGGCAGAAGGAATGTGTAATGTATGATCACCTGTCAATTCATATATAATCAGGTGGCTTCTAAGGAGAAATTTTTTTTTTTTACATTTTATTTATTTGACAGAGAGAAACACAGCCAGAGAGGGAACACAAGCAGGGGGAGTGAGAGAGGGAGAAGCAGGCTTCCCACGGAGCAGGGAGCCGGATGTGGGACTCGATCCTGGGTCTCCAGGATCATGACCTGAGCCGAAGGCAGTCGCTTAACCAACTGAGCCACCCAGGCACCCCCTAAGGAGAAATTTTTGCAGAAAAAAAGAAAGGTTTCAAATTGTGGATTCCAATAAAAAAACAGTAATGATCAAAATTAAAATTGTTATTGACCTGCATTTTTGATAGCTTTAATATATGTTTAGGTAAATGTTTGTTAAATAAACTGACTTTTCCATTTCTATAACAAATTGCCAAGCTAATCAATGAATATATATGAGATCTTGTTTAGAATTCCACACTGTAAAGAATTCACTGTAAAGAATTCAACTTGTAAAGAATTCAACACTGATTTGTGTGTGTCTACTATATGTCATTATCTTGTCAGACTTGATCCAAACCCGCCCCTATAGATTGTAACTGTAGAACAATTACCAAAAGAATCTAACCCTTATTCCTTTTTATCCATCTCTATCCAAAAAAAAAAAAAGAAAAGAAAAGAAAGGAAATAAATGTATTTATTTATTTAAAAAAGATTTTATTTGTTTATTTGACAGAGACAGAGAGAAAGCATGAGAGAGAAGGAACACAAGCAAGGAGAGTGGGAAAGGGAGAAGCAGGCTTCCTGCCAAGCAGGGGCCCAGTGCGGGGCTTGATCCCAGGACCCTGGAATCCTGACCTGAGCCGAAGGCAAAAACTTAACAACTGAGCCAACCAGGCGCCTCCCACCCAAATGTTTTTAATAAAATTACACTGTCATGATGAGATTGATTCCAAACTAAAATGATTAAAGTTTTATCTTGTGAATAGACTCAGTAGGGAATTATATTTTCCTTGTCTCTATGAACATCTATTTTATCGGTACCTTATAAGTTAATAAGATGTTTGGTGAATAGCAATCTCTCCATAGGTTTATTCTTCTAAGCACTGTAAAACTTAATTTAATCACAGCTTCAAAATATCATACAATAAAACTAATTTAATTACACTTAGCAATGGCCACTAGACTCATTAAAATGTTAATGGAGCTTATAATTATTAAATTGCTTAATGATTGCTAATAAGAATAAATGACAAAATAAAATTTAAGCACAAAACAAAAATGCCCTCAGGTAAATTTTCTCAACTTCAATCCCATCTGACATTGTTACATTAATACCCTTAGAAACGTGATGGATTTGAGACTTTATGATAAAAAACATAATCAAACAATATCCATAATAAATGTCTTTATGTCTAGCAAAGCTAATCAATTGCTTCATATAAAATTCGACAAACTATTTCAACATGCTAATTCACTGTTGATTAGAAACACAGAAATAGTGTTATCAGAAGTGAAATTCTGATATTTTGATAATTGTCAGCAAATTGCAAATACACATAGCAACTGGACAAGTCTCAATTCATTTAGAATCCTTCATCTAATTGCCATTTTTATCTCTTAATTTTATGGTTTGCTGCAATGAACTACTAAAACAAATAATATTTACTTTTAGATATTTAAATGATAAAATTAATTTTATTTTGAGGTAATTAGGCATCTAGGGCTATTATAAACCTGAGGTTGGAAGTATAAAAGAGTACTAAGAATCCCTGATCAGACACCCAGAAGCTAGTCAACCATTCTGTCTAGTGGGTGACTTATAGGAACCAAACTCCATTTCCTCAGTTTATCTCATTTCTTTTTCCTTCCTCACTGTTTTATGGCCACCTTCCTTCCTTCCTGTCAGCAGCTGAGACTTGTTCTTATCTCGGGCCTGCCGCCCATGTTGTTCTTTCTACTTTCTAACATTTCCCTGCATGTTTTCCCCAGATCTTTCCATTCAGATCCCAGCAAAATGGTGCCTCTCAGAAAAGCCTTCTCAGATTACCCTGGACCAAAGTAGCCAACTATCCCTATGTCCCAGCCCATCTAGTACATGGGCTGATGATATCTTATTCATAGCACTCGCCACTATCTTAAATTATTTTACATATTTGCCGACAAGTTTAATACCTGTTTCCTTCCATTAGGATGTTAGATCTTTGAAGGCAATGTCCCATTTATTGTGTTTGCCGCTGCAGCCAGAGGAGTGCACAGGACACCAGAGATGATCAAAGTCTGTGACTGCTATCTATCGAAAATGTTGGTAAGAATGAGGATGCTTAGCATACAATTTATTCACTCTAGATTCCTGTGTGCTTGGAACTGCCTTTGAAAAAGCTAATTAATTATAGGTTTTGATACAAGCACATTACTTTTGTCCACTTTTAAACTTAGATAAGTATCAATCAATTCATTCGTCCAAACCTGATTAGGTTTTTGGTTCTAATGATCAGAGTTTTCTCCCATAAAAAATATTTTTCATATCAACCATATAAAATGGTATTTTTAAGTATTAAAAACATTTGATGGGACACCTGGGTGGCTCAGTTGGTTGGGCGACTGCCTTCGGCTCAAGTCATGATCCCAGAGACCTGGGATCGAGTCCCACATCGGGCTTACTGCTCGGCGGGAAGCCTGCTTCTCCCTCTCTCACTCCCCCTGCTTGTGTTCTCTCTCTGGCTCTGTTTCTCTCTGTCAAATAAATAAAATCTTAAAAAACAACAACAACAACAACAACAACAACAAAAACAAAAACATTTGAGGGCACCTGGATGGCTCAGTGGTTAAGTGTCTGCCTTCAGCGCAGGTCATGATCCCAGAGACCCAGGATCAAGCCCCACATCGGGCTCCCTGCTTGGCGGGAAGCCTGCTTCTCCCTCTCTCACTCCCCCTGCTTGTGTTCCCTCTCTCGCTGTGTTTCTCTCAGTCAAAAAATAGATAAAATCTTTAAAAAAAAATTTAATACTTAAAAATGTACCAAAGGCACTTATAAAGAGTGTCAAGTACCTATTAAGTTATCTATAGTGAGGTATCATAACTATTATTAACAAATAGACTAGCTGTATCTCTCCGTCACCTCCCAAATGATAGCTATGACAGGGGAAGGACAAGCATACTATGACTGAATGTAACAAAATATGTGCTTTAGTCACCATTATAAACACATACACTATCACAAAATTGAGTAAAAAGATACTGTATATGAATATGGAGGCAGGACTCATAACATAAATTTACTTGCTCCCATAATAGGCAGAGAGGCGATGGAAATGCAAGTTCCTAATGCTTTCCATTATTGGGCCTCATGTTTGCCCTACAAGGAGCCCCTTTGGGAATATGGGGAGTTAAATCTCCATGGACCATTAACTGCTAGCCTCCTGACTGACACTGCCAGAAAGGATACTATTTGCACTCATTCACATCATGAATTATACACAGAGCCCCTATGGACAGGAATTATGTTTTCAACAGCTCATTGCATTGGGTCACTGATCAACCATCATGTGAGAGTTTTAGCTATTGCCCTGTTTGATTTTGGAGCCAAAGAATAATGAGATGTGAACAGCAGTATTGGCCACCTATCATTCCCCTAGGCTGTGAGATGACATCCAGCATATGGTTATTACTGACTTAATGAAATATGTCTAATTCAAAAATGAAAAGTCAACATAAAGAATAAAAACTATGTTTTACATATGATTTCTTTCTTTTTTTTTTTTAAAAGATTTTATTTATTTGACAGAGGGAAACACAGCCAGAGAGGGAACACAAGCAGGGGGAGTGAGAGAGGGAGAGGCAAGCTTCCCACAGAGCAGGGAGCCTGATGTGGGACTCGATCCCAGGTCTCTGGGATCATGACCTGAGCCGAAGGCAGTCGCTTAACCAACTGAGCCACCCAGGCGGCCCATGATTTATTTTCTTAATCAAAACACAATAAAGTACTTTTAAACTTAGCTAATAAAAGTGGTAGCACAATGGCAATGTAAATCTTTGTCCCCTTTCTTAGGAACTAAGAATCCAAGTATGAGATGTTTGGAAGCTGAATCTGTGATCTGTGATAGGGTATATTTCAATCTCTTAAGAGAATATTATAATTTCAAAGAGTGCATCCCTATGGAGTAGAGATGGGATGGAGGAACAAAGCTGTCAGCAGAGAACTGTACAAATGAGCTGAAAAGTACAGTGGAAGCCAAATTATCAGCCTTGGTAAGACTCAGCGAATGTGAGAGCTCAATAAGCATGTCTACAGATGAAGGAAAGCAACTACTGTGTGCTTGCCATGCACATCAACCGCCACGCAGGTCCCAGTGAGAAATACGGAGCCCAGGTTGACTCTCAGCATTGAGATCCACACCAGTGAAGGGTAGGAGGTATGGGAGGGAAATGGGTGCTCCAATTTGTGTCTGGGTGCTTTTCAGCTGGTTTATTTTCATGGTTAATTAGGTAAACTACTTTCTCGATAGCTTCCATACTCTCTTACGTAAGGGAAGACTTCTAGAAGAGCAAAAACTTAAGCCACTAGCAGGAAGGCAAACGCATGACAGATGTAAAGGACATATGAGGTCTATATTTATGTTTTGTGTTGTCAAATGTCAGTGAATACTCAAAACATCCAGAGAAACCAAAGGCACCATGGGTCTTCCTTTTGTGTTAGTGTTTCGTTCTTACTGAAAGAAGAGAAAAAAAGCAGACCCCCTGGGAGAAAGAAGTGCTTGCCTTACCTGATGGCATTTCAAAAATAGGCAGTTAATTTTCAGAGTTAATAACAGAAATTTGACATATACAGTAGGAAACAAAAGCACTGCAGAATGAATATGCAGACATAAAAAGAAAGTAACGGAAATTTAAATCCTTGTAAAGAAATAATCGTTAAAATAAAGGAATTGTCCTCCTGGCTTGAAAATGTACTTGTAATTCAAGATGAAAGGAGGGTGACTGAAGGACCCACAGATACTTGAAGAGTCAGGTGTGCACATAACACTGCCCAAACCATCACCTTGCCTAGCCTGCATAATGCAACAGCTCTTTGTTACCAACATTTCAATACAAACCAATCTAATTTAGCAAATAAAGATGCACACCCCTAGAAGGAAAAACATTGTGAATAATTTGAAGAGGATCTTTACTTGGAAACCACTTTCATTGTATTATCAGGAAAAAACGATTTTAATTTGTTTCCAGCTGTGAGTTGGTACAGCATCCTCTAATGGAATCAAAGGAAAGAAGCATTCCCTTTTTACTCTATATATCTCCAGTGTCAGAATACAGCTGATGAATCACATAGCCATCCACAGTTGCTTACAGCAGGGAAGCAGCAGTATTCTTGGTTAAAAGGTACTTTGTAGCAGCCTTGGGAGCAGCTGCAAACACTCTGGCAAAGACAACCATCAGAGAAACAGTGCACATGTATATCAAGTAAAGATCTGTTTACACCAGCTACCGGCAGCAGAGCAATGCGAATACAGCCAATCTGCTTTTGCACTATTGGAAGAAACCCGAAGGAGAGGAGAAGACCTTTTAATGAGACACCATGGTGCTTCCACTACTCAAGGCCAGATGAGGCAGATTGCTCTTATTCCCAGAATCCCTGTTATCTCCCACTGTTGACTGCACATTCTGTGTGTGCTTGGCTGACAGGAGAAAATTACAGGTTGAAAATCCAAGCCTATTTCTAGACATGAAAAATGCCTCATTTTCCTAAACCCAAACCTATGGTAGAAAATAATCAACCCCTCCAATTTTCATCTTCTCCAGAAAAAGGAGCAGAAAAGTTGAGCACGTTCTTTTGTATTCTAACAATGCAAAAGAGGAACACAAGATCTCCCACCTCCTGCCTGACACTACATGCACATCTGTGATGAGTATCAATCCACCCTGGACCCCAGGTAATTAGGACTGAGCGGGAAAGGGTGAGGAAGGACAGATCCCAAGGTATTCATTATTTCTGTTGCCCATTATTCAGGAACCCAAAGTCAATCAGTTAAATTAAAAAGTCACAGAAAGGGCTGGTAAAGCAGATGGAGTCATGTCAGCCATATGACAGGCTATACTAATGGTAGGGGACAGATTTAGAGAACACACACACACACACACACACACACACAAACACACACACACACACACCAAACCAAGAAATAAATGTTTCATTCTGTTGGAGTAGTACCTTAGAAAAGAGGAACACCCTCACCAGATCACTGATGGGAAAGAGGACTGATTTGAAGAAGTGTGGTTAATTAAATTGGCGACATATCACATCAACACGATTCAAAGATAGTGGAAGAAGAGGATGCTGAAGGTATTCTGAACTGCACTGCCTCTCCACCTCTGAATTCAGAGACAGAACTACCTGGGAGACTCTCAGAAGGTTGGTGGGAATGGAAATCCTAAAAAGTCAGCAGATGAGAAGCACTACAAAATATTACACCCCTAATGCAATGGCCAGGCTGTCAGTGGATTGCCTCCATTCACATAGATTCCCTTCACTTGACACAGTCTTACAGAAGCAAGTCAACTCATGTGCTCAACATGAAATTAGGGAAATAAACCAAATGCTGACAGGTATTTTGCTTTTTTTTTTTTTAAAGATTTTATTTATTCATGAGAGAGAGAGAAAGAGAGAGAGAGCAGGAGAAGCAGGGGGAGGTAGAGGGAGAAGCAGGCTCTCCACTGAGCAAGGAGCCTGATGTGGGACTTGATTCTGGGACCCTGGGATCATGACCTGAGCCAAAGGCAGATGCTTAACCCACTGAGCCACCAAAGTGCTCCAACACTGACACTTTGAAATGGTTGAAACATTAATATACAAATTTGGAAGACCACTATCACCAAACTCCAGGTGTGAAAACAGCCCAGAACAATATGCTAAAATGCTTTGAGGGAAAAATCAGTGAAATCTTTCATCATCAAAAAAATTAAGCAAATGTTCAGAAAAGTTTGTTATTGCAATAATAAAATCACCCCCACCCACCACCCCGTGCCATACTCTTATAAAGATGTCTTCATCTAACTTAAAGTATAATTTTGTGTCTAAGAAGACAATGGAGGAGGCAAGGAGCAGAGTATGAAATCTCTATAGCAGAATGAGGGGAAACAAAAAGCAAAAGAATGAGGTCTGGTAACTTACACCGACAGAGATGGATTTCCCAGAGAGAGAGCTAAGCAGATTGCATAAATAGTATAATAAGAAATTGGGGTGCACAGCAGCTTGTTTTTCCTGTCTGCCCAAATCTATTCAGAATGCAACCGCTACCTTTGCAGGTGAAGCACATTAGCTAACACAGGTGTCATTAGTTTCCCTTAATGGACTTGGAATAATTCACAAGCTAACAGCATTCATCGGTGGCAGTTCTCAAATGACATCACTGTCCCTCCCCTCCAGCAGTGCATCTGCTAGATTTCATGAATACAGGCTTATTTCGGCTGCCCAGAAGTTATCAGCCTGGTAAAGACATTAGGGGTCATGATCCCGCAGGCAAATGTTAAGGAACAATTTTCTTGGCACATCTCGAGCAGTTTGTTCCATTAAAATTGAATTTTAAAGAGGATTTTTAAAAAGGTTTCAGCAACGCTCACATCTGGACAACTGCCCAATCCTGAGGGCTGAATCATAACTTCCTTTTTGGCCTTGGATATTCTAGAGAATGAATAGGACTTTCCTTGTGAAAAACTGGATATTTTAATAAAGTCAGTAAATTCATGATATCTGCATTACTTCAAGTAGCTTTCTGGACAAGAAGACCCAGTAGATGGTTTGGATTCATGAGAAGGCAGAAAATAACACAGTGTTGAAATTCAACTGATCAGAACTAAGAACAGATGTGATTATTACTTACAAGTGACTTTTAAGGGACGCCTTCTGTGAGAAGCAGCAATTAGATTGTGGAATGTGTCTTCTAGAGAGGTAAAAAGGATGTAGTAATGGATTCTGAAGTAGCTTCATGTGGCACAGTTAAGTATCAGAAAAAAGTTTCTGAGAGACCTGTTTTAACTAACTTCTGCTTTTCCTATTCACTCATCTTGAGAAGCTTTCCTCCGAGGCAGAAATAACCCAGTGTGGTTTTCTAAACTTAGGATAGTTTTCTTACTCTTAACATTTCAAAAAGAACTTGTTGAAGTGTTTCCCTCTCTTGGTTTTAGACAGATATACAAATAGAAAAGATAGGTTCCAGTATCTTTGAAGGCTTGTGGTATCTTCTCCCATATACCAATGTATGGATCATCAGATACTGTGTGGGAAAAAGAAACTGGTGGCTTTCCTTGTTTGTTTGTTCTTAGAAATTTTATTTATTTATTTGAGAGAGAGAGAGAGAGAGAGAGAGAGAGAGAGAGAGAGAGAGAGCACTAGTGGTAGGGGGAGAAACAGACTCCCCACTGAGTGCAGAGCCCAATGTGGGCCTTGATCCCAGAACCCTGAGATCACGACCTGAGCTGAAATCAAGAGTCCAACATTCAACTGCGTGTACCACCCAGGTGACCTTGAACTAGTGTTTTAATTACAGTGTGATTATTTTTGAACGAAGAGGTTGGTATAATGCTCTCTGGGGACTTTGACTATTAGCTTGGCATCGTTTTGATAGGAGGTGCAATGAAAATCTTTCACTTAAGTCTGAGGCTGAAATTTTTTTTTTCTTTTTTCTTGTTTTGGTTGAATAGGGAAAAATGAAGTTACTCCTGCCAGTGGCAGACCACTTTATGCTTTTTTCTATGTCAGTAGATAATATATTTGAGTCCTTGATTTTCTTCATCAGAAAGAAGATGGAGGTGGAGGCTATCGGTGGGTGGAGGCTATCGATTACTGAGGTCACCTCAAAAATTATTTTGAGGAATGAAAACTAACTCGTAATTTCTTTACATCTTTTACCCATGCACAAATGTAATAATAGCTATATAAGCAGAGTTTTTACTGTTGTTGTTTTGTTTCCCTTAAATAAGGCACTTCTAAAAATGCCTTGGAAGTCTAATATACAAATATCCAATACACGAAAGTAAAGATCTTTATCAAATTTAAATGAAAGTAGGGCACCTGGGTGGCTCAGTTCGTTAGGCATCTGCCTTTGGCTCAGGTCATGATCCCAGAACCCAGGGATCAAGCCCTGTGTCAGGGTCCCTGCTCATCGGGAACCCTGTTTCTCCCTCTAACCCTCCCTCTGCTAGTGCGCTCTCTCTCTCTCTCTCTCTCTCTCTCTGCGCTTTGTGTGTCTCTCTCTCAAATAAATGCAATCCTTAAAAAAATAAATTAAAACAAGAATTTAAAATATTATAAAGTCACACATTTTTGCACTTAAAGGTTCACAACATCTTTCCGGGATGGGGCAGGTAAAAACTTTCAGAGATCTTCACTGCGAAATAAGAAATAAAGAACAAGATTCAAGAGCCATCTTTCTCCCAACCCTGCAGGAGCTCAGGCAGCCAGGCGGTGATTATGGATCCTCCCTACTGGAACAGGACTTCAGGCAAAGACAGAGGGGTCATCCCCCCTCAGTCCTGTCACTCTCTCTGTATTCCTAACCCCCATCTGCACCAGGTGAGGACATTCCTCTCTTTGTACACCAGAAGGACCAAATTCCCAACCCACAATAGTCCCCAAATAGCACTTGGTAGATGGCCAAGACCACATCTGTCTTAATAAACTTTATCAGTGTGGCAAACGTACAGAAGTCTAAAAAATGTAGGTAGGGAAGTGGAGTTGTCATGGAAGAAGTCTTAAAGAAGTATCTAGGAAGACATTGCTTATTTTTAAATGTATATAAATGAAAAATACATGCATATATAGCAAAGTTCACCAAATGAGACAGAGAACAGACCTCAACTTAACCACATGAAGCCACCAAACCGGTGTAGTTTTGATAGGCATGGGAGAGCACAGAATTAAAGTACTTTTCTGAGGGGCGCCTGGGTGGCTCAGTTGGTTAAGCGACTGCCTTCGGCTCAGGTCATGATCCTGGAGACCCGGGATCGAGTCCCACATCGAGTCCCACATCGGGCTCCCTGCTTGGCGGGAAGCCTGCTTCTCCCTCTC
>PITA01008180.1:0-62057 GCA_004023965.1 Spilogale gracilis | reverse complement strand
CGGCACAAACTATCTCCTTAGTTAAGCTGAGGCCTGAAATCCTCCTCCACCTGAAATTGGAAAATAATGTTTAGTGAGTACTTACTATAAATCAATGACTCTGTGATGCATATTCACAGATTAACTTTTTCTATGATATTTTCATTTGAAAATTGTTATCTTACCCCTAGTTTTGTAGAGCTTAAACGACAGATTGAGAAATATGTCTTTAAAATCAAAGCTAGATGAGAAATCGAACATATGAGTGCATATGTGTAGCGATATAGATATATATATAGATAGATATAGATAGATAATATTAGGATTATTGGGAACTTTTCTTCCAAAAGAATGAACAGGTGAAATCTTTATATAATATTTAAGATTCTAGTCTGACCTCAGTATTCTTATTTGGAATTATGGAATATTAAATGTTCACAGTTTAAAGAAGTTTTAATAAGTTGCATAGAATAGGTAAAAACATTTCCCCATAAAATATTTCTCTGATAAAGAAGGTCTACACCTCAGCTTTCTATTTCTAAAGATGCTAAAAATGAAGATCAAATTTTAATGTTGACACTGAAAAACATCCGCCATTAATCTTCCATTGGAATTAATGGCCTAATGCTTCAAAGTATCATGTTTTATTAACATTTGTTTTACTGTGGTTCCAAGGATTATGCCCAGCTGCATTTATCCTTTATTCCATTAAATGTTTATTATGTGCCTGTAATTACCTCAAGATCTCATAGATTCATTTGCTTTCTCTAGTTCATTTTTAGTCCAAGTAGTAAGTCCTTTGAGAAATAGGCAACATTGTTCCCTCAGTAGGATTTGGGGGAGTGCTACGGAAATGCCTATTAAGGGAGTAGCTATAGACTTGTGCCCAACCTTTCTATCAATCACACTAGGATTTTTCAAGAATACTGACTTTGTGTTATCCCCGATGTGTTCAATCAATGATATATACACACAGGGAGACCCAAGGGGGAGAGAGAGAGAGAGACAGAGACAGAGCACAAGAGCTCAAGCAGAAGAAAAATCGACAGAGACAGAGACTTCTTTATAGATCAGGGAAAGACACTCAAGTCATTTTTTCCCCTTCTTTGGCAAAGGCCCTCTTTGCATGAGGTTCATGGCAGCTCAGTAGAAAAAGGTCAGTAATTTCCTCACCCCTGATTCTATTTGACTGGACTCCAGGGAAAGCCGCTTGAGGTATAATCCCTTTGCCAAGATGCAATGAATGCAAAACCTTTACTGTCTACTCCTGTGGTTACAATTCATAAAGTCAGTGCTGGAGACAAGCTGTAGTCTGTTGTCTATAGTAAGAATTGTAAATGAGCAGCTGAGATATCCTGCTTAGGGAATTCCGTTCAAAAAGGTTAAGTGTAAATTGCCCTTTGGATTAGTCTGAACATCCCCATTATAAAAGTTGCTGAAACTAGTAGGCAGAAATAAAAGTTTCATTTAAAAAAAGAAAGAAAGAAAGAAAGATAAGCATGTATTCTTGGAAGGCGATGTAGAAATGTAAAATCAGGCTTATGTTCTGAATAAATACTTAAAAATTATATCTGTTAATTGGTTAAGTAATAACATCTTCTTACTTACTAGTAGAGAAAAACGTTGAGCCAAAAGTTCACTTCATAAAATAAATTCTAAATTATTATTACTATTTAAGAAACATATTAAATGACTCACAGTATACAGTTCACATATTATGAACTATACATCCACTCTTTTAAGTATTTTTAAATGAGTAAAATGATATTTAAATTAAAATTATAGTTTTAAACATTTCTAGGTTTTTAGGATTCTGATTTTTAAACCATGACCTCATTCTAACACATAAGGGAAATACTATAATTAAGATTGCCTGCCTTTTAAAAATTTTTATATAGAATGAATAATTTTATAATGTTAATATATTGTTACACATAGGAATTTTAATAATAGCACAGAAGTATAATAAAAAATAATGGTCCCAGTTGTATCCTTACCTATCCCCAGTGCTGCTTCCCAGAGGCAACTACTTTTAACTGTTTTTGCTTCTAGTTCCTCTGGTAGTTACTTCCGTATCTCTGGGTAATTTCTTGATTCATTAATATTATTCACTGTGTATATGTATGTGTGTATATATATCTATATATCTATTTCTGTTATGATAGGTGAGAATTAGCTAATTTCTTTCTCTTCTGTCCTACTGCCCACTTATTTTGTGTTGCTATTTTTAATTCCTTTAGTGTTTACTGTTGAACTTCTCATAATATACTTAAAGCTTAGGGCACCTGGGTGGCTCGGTCGGTTGGGTGTCCGCCTTCCACTCAGGTCAGGATCCCAGGGTCCTGGGGTTGAGTCCTGCATTATGGTCCCTGCTCAGCAGGGAGCATTCTTCTCCCTCTTTCTGCCACTTCCCCTCACTTGTGCTCTCTCTCTAAAATTTTAAAAAAAAATATATATGTATATATTTGCACATATATTTATATATATCCATGTGTATATATATTTACATATGTATATATTGATTTATACGTATATATATATATTGATTTATATATGTGTATATATTTATTTATATTCTTAAAACTCTGTGTTTAGTTAAGCCAAAACTATGCAAGAGGAAATTAGGGATCCTGACTTTTCCTTCTACCTCTTCTCCCGGTATACTCTCCTGCCCATAGCATGTTTCAGCTGCACATAATTTTACATTGTAATAGCTGATAATATCCCCACTATATGGTACCATATATTATATATTTGTTTACAGATTAATGTAAATTACTGAAAATCATTTAGCAGCATTTATACCATTTTGACTATGAGAATATTGATACCATCTTGACTACGAAAATATCGTTCACTACAAATTATTAGGGTGACATGTCCTTTTCTAGGATAAAGTAACCATGGCCTTTCAGCCAGTCAAAGGAAAAGGTTCCAAAGGATTCTCTAGAAGTCACTCAAAACAAATGTTCCCTCATTTTTGGACTATCGGTTACTAACATGGTTTTACTAATTTGTGTATTTATTATGTATCTATTATTTTTTTTAAAAAATTGCATTTTTCTTGTTAAGAAACATCATGTTTCTATTATCTGTCAGAGCCTCATTCCTTGTGTTTGATATCCATTTCATTATATTTCCTTAAACCCAGGGACTTCCTTTTCAAATTTTTTTTCCTTGTCAAATTTGATCTTAAATACTTCAAGTTTGAACCATGGCTATTTGAATAGCTTTTCTTCTTCCTGAAATTTCCAGGTGCTTTGTTGTATTCTTATATTCTGCATGTCATCTTATGTTCTAAACTTGTGTTTTTACACATTTCAGCCAGGAATGCGTTTTTTTGATTGTTTGTTTGTTCTAATTCTATTGGCAAGAGGATTTGAGGCATATTTCTTTAGCTCTGGGAAAGTTTTCTTGTATCATTTCTTTGATAATTTTTGTTATCAAAAATTCTTTGGGGCCCCTGGGTGGCTCAGTTGGTTGGGCGACTGCTTTTGGCTCAGGTCATGGTCCTGGAGACCAGGATCGAGTCCCACATCGGGCTTCCTGCTCGGTGGGAAGCCTGCTTCTCTCTCTCTCAGCCCCTCTGCTTGTGTTCCCTCTCTCGCCGTGTTTCTCTCTGTCAAATAAATAAATAAAATATTTAAAAAAGAAATTCTTTGATAACTTTTGCTAGCTCTGTAGTTTCCTTCTGGAACTTACATTCGTAGAAGGTTGAATTTATTGGATTGATCCTCTTATTTCTTATGGTGTAATATTTAAGTTGCTTTAAAAAATATTCAACTTTCTGGCAAACTCTCCCAATTTTATTTTCTGCCCCTTTTACATTAAAAAAAGAAATCATTCATACTTTTAAGTCCTAAAAACATTTTCTTCTTCTCTGTCCACTTTTCATAGCATCCTTTCTTTTTTTAAATAACTGATAATTAATTTATTAAAAAGGCTGATTTAAAAGCATCTGCAACAGTGCCTTCAACCTCCACTCCTGCCTCACTACTGATGAAGTAATCGACTTAACCACCTCAGAAGGATTGTGAGAATCAGTGAGTCACTTGTGGAGCCTTCTCTGGAAACAATCCCAAGTCTTGGAACCTTCACCACAAGGAGATTTTCTTCTAGTGATTCTCAGAGTCATGGTAGGCATCTGAACTGGTCCATTTACTGAGAGTCTTTTCCTTTATGCTTCTGACCAAGTCAGTACATACCTTCTCCAAAGATTTTACCTTGTGGCTGGTTAGAGTAATTCTAATTCAGTGAAAGGCCACCTCTGCTCCTATGGGTGTCTTCCTGATGTCTTTTAAAGCCATGGCTGCAGTGTGTTTTCCTAACCCACTTCTTCCTCAGTGAGAGTGAAAAGCGGTGAGTGAGGAGCAGGATATGGGATTCCAAAGCCCCACTGTAGCTGCCCCACAGTCTCTTCCGCCTCTTTGCATCCTTTCTTGGTCTGTGCTTCTACTGACCTACCAAATTTTTCTTTGGTTGCATAGTGTTCAGACACATTCTTAGAGAGTCTCACATTTCTGCCTCTGTTATAAGCAGAGGCACAAGCTTCCTTCAGTCCACATTATTTTTCCAAGAATGTTTAGGGGGAAAAAAGGATTTGGAAGATAAATTCTCCCTTTGGGGAAAAAAAATGTAGGTTTGTTTATTATCCAATATAATGCAGATAATGCTGACTCACTCTGTTGAAAATGCCAGGCAGGCTTATTGCGCATTATAAAAGTTTCAGAGTTTCTCTCTATAAGAGAGATCTCTAAGATCAGAGTTTCTCTCTTGTAGCTCAACCCATTTTATGGGCAGGTATCACTTGGCCCGTTAGTATCAACCTCTGGGATAGGGACTTAAGAAATGGGTAAGAAAAATGTTGCTATTCTGTCCATAGCTATTGCTGTGAGTAATAAACAGGCCTTTATTTCTGGCCCAGAAGTCTCATGTCCTTTCAGCATCCACAGAATCATGGTAGACTAGTCAAGGCAAGTAGGGTAAAATTGCATCCTTCCAAGTTCTTGACACACATTAACTTTATCTTTTATTCTTTTTTATTATTTTGCTTTCCTCTGGAGTCCATCTATCTATTCATCTATATTTTCCTATGCTTAATCATTATCTTTACTTTTCCTGTTATTCTTTAGACATTCCTCAAAGATTTTTTAATCTTATTATATTTAAGATGGGATCAACAGAATCTAGCATCTCACTATCTCAGGAGTTTGAAAATAGCAAGCTTTTGAACAAGGGGAAGAAGACTTACTGATGTTGTTGCTGTGGTTGGAATAAAGATGTCAGAAGCCTCACCATGAAATGTGCAAAGCTATGCTCTGAAATATTAACATTCCTGCTGGACTCGTTATAAATTAAGTTAGAGAAGTTTATTTTTTGTTTTGTTTTCCACTTTGGTCGTAGAGATTTGGCTGCTGGGCCTTTTGTAAAGGGGGAGGGGTATGGGGGAGAGTAATGAAGTCTTGATGAGGGTTAACTCTTTACCATGTATGTCTATAGCCAATACCGGTATAAGTATTTATATGCCTCCTTATTTATAAATAAATTATATATACTTGTATAACATGCACACCTATATGACATTTTTGTTAAAGCTAAAATGTTAATGGTATTACCAATAATGAATTCACCATGACACAGTGTTTCTAATTTCTTTCTTCAGAGAACTATTTCAGACTAATTCCCGCCCCCAACATCTATTCATTCAGTCAACCACGCATCATTCTCTGAGCAAAGTAAGAGATAAGACAAAGTGAGAAACACTAGAAACCTGAAATGCAAATGTTCATTTCGTTATTTTTCTATCTGTTCAGTCATTTGTTTTGCTTTGATATCTTTCTTTTCAAACAGATGATCTGAAGTATCATTTTGACTAGGTTATTTGCAATACCTGATTTCTCGAGCATTTTAAACTCTCATCCAAACGACTCAACTTGATTTTTTCTCCCTGAGGAACTACAAAAGGAAAACATACCTTTTAAAAATATGACTGCTTCTTTTTTTTAAGATTTTATTTATTTATTTGACAGAGAGAGAGATCACAAGTAGGCAGAGAGACAGAGAGAGAGAGGAGGAAGCAGGCTCCCTGCTGAGCAGAGAGCCGGATGTGGGACTCGATCCCAGGACCCTGAGACCATGACCTGAGTTGAAGGCAGAGGCTTTAACCCACTGAGACACCCAGGCACCCAAAATATGACTGTTTCTATATGATATCACTTGGAGGGATAATTTTAAAAGTTTGAATATGCCCATCTTTGTATATTCTAAAGCATTTTCTCCCTGGAACATTCAGTAGTATATCATTATACTTAAACCCTCCAAAGAAATAGTGATTTTTAATACTTCCATTTGTATGTTTGATGATCCACAAACTCTAGGGTCAGCATGATTTACTTAATTTCATGCCATTATCTCTTATTTTACTCACATTAATCTAAGTAATTCTTCCACCACCTCAAGACAGTCCTAGAAGTGTTCTCATTTCAATTAAGACTTTTAAGTGTTTTTAAACTGTCATTTAGCCATATTATACCTTAATTGTTTGTGTTACTCTTCCATGAAATGCTTCCAAATGGTTTTTACTGTGCCTGAAGGGATGGAAAAGGCCTTGGATAAAGTCATCAAGTTATGTAGAATTATTTGATGGATTGCAATGACTAGCAGGGTTTCTTCCAAAGTCTTAATTATAATTATAGTTGATCTGACTAATCAAAACTTTATTTTCCCTATTACCTTGAAAACACTGACCACTAAGTGTCAGAATTATTCTGTTTCAGGACAATAAAAATTTCATTATATTCATTTACTGTCACGTTAAACTAATTTTGATAGAACCTTTGCCTAGTGTACTCTTCCCCAATGTGTTAGAATATTTTCATCCAGGACTCCTGGGTGGCTCGGTTGGTTAAGCCACTGCTTTGAGTCTGAGGATCGAGTCTTGCTTTGGGCTCCCGACTCCAAGGAGAGCCTGCTTCTTCCTCTGATCTTCTCCCTTCTCGTGCTTTCTCTCTCTCTCCAGTTAAAAAAAAAAAAAAAAAAAAAAAAAAAAGAAAGAAAAATTTTAAAAAAGAGTATTTTCATCCATGTTTATAGCCTAACCACTACTATTTTTCTGAGGACTGTGTTTTTTTCGCTGTGACTATGTAAGAGTTGCTCCATCTTTATTTTTATGTAGTACAAATTTCAAATTAAACCAACCAATTTCTTCAAGTATATATTGAGAACTTTAAGGCACTAGCACTAAAGGATTCATTTCCCCCCCTCTTTTGAACCTTAAAATGTGCTTTTGTTGACCAGAAGATTACCCTTCTGTTCCAGTTCTGCTCATTTGTTTATTTTGCTCTAATGGTCTCCTAGCTGGTCCCTGGCCTCCCCTCTCTCCCCTCTCCAATCAATTCTCCACTCTGCTCACAGAGATCTTGCTGAAACTCACATATGACACATTATACTCCAAACCAAACTCCTTGCATGCCCCCCCGCCAAAGCTGCTTACAATCTACCCACTGCTATTTCTTAATCCTTTCCCATTTGTAAAATTCAAGTGATAATGCACTGCTGGAAAATTTCCAAACATCCTATTTTTACTCCCACGTATGAGTCTTTATACACCTTAGCCCGTCTGCTAAAACTACCCCTTACTAATAGCTTTTTCTGACAAGATCCTAGGTGATCTGACTACATTCCTATCATTTCCTCCTTTATTTACTGTACTGTAGTGTATTGACTGCTATAATATTCCTAAAAATTAAGCATATTCCTTTCTCCTGGACTTTATATTTGTTGTCTTCTCTACATAGAATCCACATTCCCCATTTATATGTTTCTTTTCTTTTTTTTTTTTTTTAAAGATTTTATTTATTTGACAGAGAGAAACACAGCCAGAGAGGGAACACAAGCAGAGGGAGTGAGAGAGGGAGAAATGGGCTTCCCGCCAGGCAGGGAGCCCGATGTGGGGCTCGATCCCGGGTCTCTGGGATCATGACCTGAGCTGAAGGCAGTCGCTTAACCAACTGAGCCACCCAGGTGCCCCTGTATGTTTCTTCTTTCCTTTCAGGATCAATTCTTCAGAGAACCTTCCTGATCAATGACCCTTTCTAAAATACCATTATGTTTGTCTGTCTATCTATCTATCTATCTATCTATCTATCTATCTATCTATCATCTATCTATCTATCTATCTATTTATCATCTATCTATCTATCTATCATCTATCTATATATCTATCTATGTTTATGTGCATACGGGGTAATGTTTTCTTCATAGTACTTATCAATAACTAACATTATGTTATAAATAACTTATTTATTGTTTACTTCTTGATCATGAATGTAGGCTTTATGAGGACAACAACTATGCCTGCTTGTTTTGTTTTATTAATTTTTTATTTAATAAAGTGTGTTCAAAAATGTAGTGACAAGTGATTTTCTGTTTGCATGTGACAGACACAATTGCTGCAAGAATACTTTTCTTCAAAAGGTGATTTTTTTTTTATGTGGTCTGTCACTCTATCGTACATAATTAGTTGCTGATGCAGTGTTCAATGATTCACAAGTTAAGTATATCACCCAGTGCTGATCATAGCATATGCCCATAAACCTGCTACCTCCTCTCCCCACCCTCCTGCCCTCTGAAACCCCTAGATTTTTTCTCAGAGTTTACAGTTTCTTTTGGTTCATATCCCTCTCTGATTCCTCCCCCTCTCTGTTTTCTCCCCCTTTGAATTTCCCTCCTTTTCCCTATGGTCCTCAGTGCTATTGCTGATGTTCTACATATGAATGAAATCATATGATAATCATCTTTCTCTGTTTGACTTACTTAACCTACCATAATCCCCTCCAGTTCCATCCATGTTGATGCAAATGGTGGGTATTCATCCTTTCTGATGGCTGAGTAATATCCCATCGTGTATATGGACCACATCTTCTTTTTCCATTCATCTGCTGAAGGGTACCTCAGCTCCTTCCACAGTTTGGCTATGTGGACATTGCTATTAGGAACATTGGGGTGCGTTTGCCCTTTCTTTCCTTTCTTTTGACTATGTCTGTATCTCTGGGGTAAATACACAGTAGTGTAATTGCTGGATTATATGGTAGCTCTATTATTATTATTATTATTATTATTATTAAGATTTTATTTATTTGACAGAGAGAAACATAGCTAGAGAGGGAGCACTAGCAGAGGGAGTGACAGAGAGAGAAGCAGGCTTCCTGCCAAGCAGGGAGCCCAAGTGAGGCCTGATCATGGGACTCCGGGATCAAGACCTGAGCCCAAGGCAGATGCTTAACAACTGAGCCACCGAGGCGCCCCATGGTAGTTCTGTTCTTAACGTCTTAAGGAACGTCCATACTGTTTTCCAGAGTAGCTACAACAACTTGCATTGCCACCAACAGTGTAAAAGTATTCCCCATTCTCCACATCCTTGCCAACACTTGCTGTTTCCTGTCCTGTTCATTTTTGCCATTTTGACAGGTATAAGGTGGTATCTCATTGTGGTCTTGATTTGTATTTCCCTAATGGCTACTGATGTTGAACATTTTTTCATGTGTCTGTTAGCCATTTGTATGTCTTTTTAAGAGAAGTGTCTGTCCATGTTTTCTGCCCATTTTTTGACGGGGTTATTAGCTTTTTAAGTGTTGAATTGGAGAAGTTCTTGGATCTTGGATATCAGCCTTTTATCTGTGATATCATTTGCAAATATCTTCTCCCATTCCGTGGGTTGCCTTTTAGTTTTGTTGACTGTTTCCTTTGCTGTGCAGAAGCTTTTTATCTTGACGAGATCCCAAAAGATCATTTTTGCTTTTGTTTCACTTGACTTTGGAGATGTGTCTTAAAGAAGTTACTGTGGCCGATCTCGAAGAGGTTACTGCCAATGTTCTCCTCTAGGATTCTGATGGATTCCAGTCTCACATTGAGGTCTTTCATCCATTTTGAGTTTATCTTTGTGTATGGTGGCTAGTAGTGGTTTGCCTATTAATTTAGCCAACATTTGGTTCCTGAAGGGGTTTGGCAAAGTTTTGATCGCAGAATGAAATGAATGTCAATTTTTATTTACCCTTTAAATTCCACTTTCAGTATCATTCACTTATTAAAACTCACCACTATACAAATTGAAATATATATTTCCCTTCCCAAACTTTTGAAATGCCTGCCTTAATATTATTTTCCATAACTGAAGTGTAGTCCTTGTGTTAAATTCTATCTACCCTGTTCAATTCTATCTATCATCAGAAAACTATGACAAGGCGCCTGGTGGCTCAGTGGGTTAAGCCTCTGCCTTCGGCTCAGGTCATGATCTCAGAGTCCTGGGATCCAGGCCTGCATCTGGCTCTCTGCTCAGCAGGGAGCCTGTTTTCTCCTCTCTCTCTGCCTGCCTCTCTGACTACTTGTGATCTCTCTGTCAAAAACAAACAAACAAACAAACAAACATGACAGATATTTACCACCAGAAAAGTAAGATTGATTCTGAGAAATATTTGGATGCAACAGAATAGAAGCCCAGAAACACACCACACAAATGAGTTCAACTGATTTTAACAAAGAAACAATCTTTTCAGCAAGTGGTGCTGGAACATTTGGATGCCTATATGCAAAACAAATAAACCCCATTTCCTTCACATAAAATTACTTGAAATGGATTATAGACCTAAACATAAAATGCAAAACTATAAAACCCTTACAAGATAACCTAGGAGAAAATCTAAATGGCCTTGAGTATGGCAATGACTTTTGAGATATAAGAGAGCAAGTAGGATTGACAAAAGAAATAAGGGTAAGCTGAGGTTCATTAAAATTTAAAAAATTCTGCTCTGTGAAAGACAGTGTCAAGAGAATGCCAGAGACTGGGAGAAAATATTCGCACATAACACAAGTGATAAAGGACTGTTATCCAAAATATATAAAGTACTCTTAAAACTCAACAATAAGAAAAACAATCCAATTTAAAAATGGATCAGTGATCTCAAAAGACACCGCACCAAAGAAGATACACAAATTGCAAATGAGCATATGAAAAAAGTCTCTATGTCATTTGCCATCAGGGAAATGCAAATGAAAACAACGAGATACCACCACATAGTAGGGATAGATATACATAAGTATACTACCCATGCCTATTAGAATGTCTAAAGTCCAAAATATTGACAGCACCAAATGCTGGTGAAGATGTGGAGGAAAAGGAATGCTCATTCATTGCTGGCAGAAATACAAATCACCCAGCTACTGTGGAAGACAGTTTGGTGGTTTCCTATAAAACTGAACATATTCTTAACATACAATCCAGCAATTATACTACTTGGCATTCACCCAAAAACTTGAATGCATATGTTTATAGCACTGTTGTTCATAACTGCCAAAATTTGGAAGCAACCAAGATGGCCTTCAGTAGGTGAATGGATAAACAAACTGTGGTAATACTCAGACAACAGAATATTAATTAGTAAAAAGGAACATACTCTTGAACTTAAAGGCATATTACTAAGCAAAAGAAGCCAAACTGAAAATGCTACATACTATATGATTCCAACTACATGTTATCATGGATAAGACAAAATCCAGGAGACAATAACGCTATCAGTGGTTGCCAAAGGTTGAGGGGAGGAAGAGGAATGAATAGGTAGCACATGAAGGATTTTTAGGGCAAAGAAACATCCATGTGATACTGTAGTGAAGGAGACATGTCATAAATTTGTCCAAAATTATACAATGTAAAACACCAAGAGTGAACCCTAATATAAACTCTAGACTCTGGGTGATGACAATGTGTCATTATAGGTATGTTTATTGTCACATGTGTGGCACTCTTACAGAAGGTCTTGATATCATGGGCATGGGGTGCTGCATGCATGGGAGAAGGTGGTCAATATCTATACCTTCCTCTCAGTTTTGTTGTGAATCTAAAACTCTTCTAAAAAAATAGTCTTAAAAAAAGGAAAACTGGGGTACCAGCAAATGGTAAATAGTTAACTGAAATCTCTCTCTCTCTCTCTTTTCTTATTTAGCCATCTTACCTCCCTATAACCCTTATACTCCTGGTGTAACAAATAATGCTGCAAGTAGCAGTAACCAAACCCTGATTAAACCATGGATTAAATTGATTAAAAAGATATTTCAAGAATTAAAATTCTGTACATGTAATTTTTTTTAAAGATTGTATTTATTTATTTGACAGAGAGAACACAGGTAGAGAGGGAACACAAGCAGCAGGAGAGAGAGAGGGAGAAGCAGGCTTCCCACTGAGCAGGGAGCCGGATGTGGGGCTCGATCCTGGGACCTGGGATCATGACCTGAGCCGAAGGCAGACGCTTAACGACTGAACCTCCCAGGCACCCCTGTGTACATATAATTTTAGCAAAATCTTGCAAAAGTTTTAAATGATTATTTTTTCACACAAAATAAAAGAAAAAGTTATGAAGGTAACATTTGCATTTTTAAAAGTTTACTTCTAAGCCTGCTAAAGAAACAATTTGAGTTTAAGCCAAAGATTGGGTTAAGATATATGTTCGAGTCTGTCACCAAATAAGATTTTCAGTGTATAGATTTGAAAATGTGTAAAAATGTAATACCTTATTATTATGATTTTCTATTCTTTCTCAAGGCCTGGTAACTTTTTAGAAATGCAATCACATTGTAGAAAGTTTAAATCAGGATGTGTGAAAATAGTGATGAACATTTAATAACCTGACCAAAAACCATGATTTTGAATACTTGCATTTTCTCTTACACATTCCCAGTATTTCTGCTTTTCCTTCACTGTGTATTAGTAAACAGCCAGTGTTCGACAATTTATACTTTCCCCTATATATGCTTTCCCCTGGTTGTTTTTATTCTCTTATCTGTAGTTACAACTCTGATCACCATACTTATGACACTTAAATATATTTCCCAATTTCTTTTTATTTCCCTTTCTGGGCTTTTAATAGATTTTCAATGGCCTATTTGCCATTTCCACCTGTCCTCTTTATTAACATATTTCAATATGGACTCAAATTTACTTTCTAAGCAGCTTCTCCACAAATTTCATGATTTCTGTGCCTCCTACATTTCCTAGGTCATAGACTTTCAGTGAGGCATCCAAACTAGGAGCCCATGGATTGCAACAGCCCGGTGAACATGTTTTCGTTTCTTTGATCTTTAACCATCATGATGTTGACCCAGTATAGTTTGGATAGATAAATAACGTTTAAAAGGCCCTAAACACTGGAGTAATGGAACAGTCTTGGAAGCAGAGACACAGCTAGTCCATGCATCAATTTGTAGAGATTCATGCAAGGATTTCTTCCTAACAGATGGTCATGGGCCTGGGCCAGGGGGCAGGGGTCGAGGCCCAAGTGAGTGGACCATGGGCTACCTTTCAGTTAGCACTTGTTTCCTTGGATGGGGGACTTGTGTGTAAGTTAGCTGACCATCACATATGGTCAGTCTGGATGCAGACACTGGGTACAAAATCATAGGCTCAGGTTATGACTGGTGCTAACAGGTGTCCCATAGGTGCAGGTGAGGATTTATTACCAGAGAGCTCTCTGAGAGCCACTGGAACCTTATAAGCATTAGTTTGCAAATCCTGTGCTGAATTATCTGAGAAACGACCAAGAGTTGTGCAACTTATAACTACTCCCTACTTAGGATCTTTACTTTTCTAGCATGGAACCTAATGTGGGGCTTACTCATGACCCTGAGATCAAGACCTGAGCTGCTGAGATCAAGAGTTGGACACTTACCCTACTGAGCCACTGGGGCACTCCCCTACCTAGGGTCTTGGTCTGTCCCAGATAGATAGATAGATGACAGAGATAGAGATAGAGAGATAGAGAGATAGAGAGATGATAGATAGAGTTTGTTTTTAATTTTTAATTACCTCCAGAGAGATTCACTAAAATTACTGATTCTAACACATTCTCCTACTATTTGGAAATCTTTCATGGCCCCCTACTGTCTACATCCAAGGGCATGTAGGGCCCTTCAGAAAAGATCTCAAATGATTACAATCTCATTATTCAGGACTTACCTTCATAATCCTCATGTTCTAGAAAAATCAAGACTGTTGGTATATCCTGAGAAACTCATGAATACTTGAATATACTAGATATTTACCCCACCAAAGCTGTATCTATTCTTCAAGGAATCTGTGCTTCAAACACTTTCAAAAAGGTTTTTGTATTCTACGTGGTTGTCAGTTCTTCCTGCATGTACTACAATAAAAAGTAGTTTACACTTCACATAGGTCATGATATTTAACATATACTTTCCATATGTTAGACTATGTGAGAAGTTGGGAAATTACAGAATGTTACACAGTTCTCTATATCCTTAGCTTATTTTGAGCAACTTAAAAATTCATTGAGTTTAAAGATTTTCTTTAATACTTAAACTCCTATAATATCTATCTGGATACTATTTGCCATAATTAATATGCTGTTCTTATATTGAATCATCTGATTTAGGTAAATTGTATGCAAATATAAAACAAAGTTTAGTAATTGATATATTTTAGACTGTATTCTTTAGATTCTCTTAGATTATATCTCTGTACTACAGCACAATTAAAAACATCAATTTAACTCATTCAGTGATAAATTCAACAAATATTTACTAACACATTTACTAAATTTATTTACTAATATGCTAGGAGCTAGAGCATTACTACAGATATTTTTCATATAATGTAGACCAGATGGTTGGTTTAACTTTTTACTTTTCTACTGTTTTACTATCAAGTTTACACAACAAATACACTGTTAGAACTATAATAAACTATGTCAGCAATCTCTTTCTTTTTGGGGGGAAGGAACTGTTTCATGGACCACAGTTGGTACATAATCCAACTGGTATAGCTCTCTGGGAAACAAATTCTATACTAGTGAGTTTCATTATTACATGACTGTGATTTCCTTGTGGCTAAGGATTAAGCCATGTTTTTCTGTTTGTTTGTTTTATATTTAGAGCAGAGACCCTGTTCAAAAGTAAAAACTCAATACATGGTGTTGAATGAATGAATGAATGAATGATGTGAGAGAAAAAACTTTTTGATCTCTTTCTGGATAAAGTTAACAGCTCATTTATTCCACCAAAGATAGAAAGGAGAAATACTTTATTTATTTTTAAATACATACATACACACATACTTTTTTCATTTCTCATAACTGTAAATATCTTATTGCCACAGGAACTGGTGACCATAAGCACAAATAATTATTACCCATTGGTATGCGTGAATTTGATTCTAAAATGACCGACACCATTCCTAACTAAACATTCTTCAATTTTCAAAATGCAAAGAAAAGTACCACTGAGAAAAAAGGTGACCTAAGGTTCAATCTACAGTACAGAGCTGTTTTCCAGTTTATAAGAAATGAGAGAGAAATGAGTTAAATAACACTGTCAGGAAACAAACATAGATTTGAAATGTGTGAAATTTGATAGAGTAACAGACCTGGTTTCTTTAACAAGTCAACGGCGTGAAAGAAAAGGAGAGAGGGGATAATTCTCTAGATAAAAAGGTACTTAAGAAACATAAAAACTAAATGTAATGTGTGAACCTTATTGGGATCATGATGCAAACAGACCAGCTCTAAAAAGATATTTTTAGGACAACTGGGAAAACTGAATATGAGATATATATTAGCACATATTAGGATATCTTAGAAATTTAGGTAAGTATGGTTATGTAGGAAAACTTTTATTTTTTTCTTTAGGATTTACACTGACATGTGTAGGAGTAAATAGACAAGATGGCTAGAACTTACTTTAAGAAGCTTTGGGAAAATAGAGTTGGGGTAAGGAGCCCCTAAGGAGTAAGACTGGCAGCATCTTATCTACTGGGCCTGGGAGGTAGGATTCATTATTCTA
This sequence comes from Spilogale gracilis, assembly GCA_004023965.1. Taxonomy (NCBI): domain Eukaryota; kingdom Metazoa; phylum Chordata; class Mammalia; order Carnivora; family Mephitidae; genus Spilogale; species Spilogale gracilis. The sequence goes on along the minus strand of PITA01008180.1, from coordinate 46,235 downwards.
TGTTGTTGACTCTGCAAATGTTTGACGTTTTCCAAATTAAAACTATATAGAATAGTGCCCAGTAAAAAGCCAAGATCTCTATACATTTCAATTTGAAATATGTTACATTAGGATGTTACCAACTGGCCACTTGGAACAAGAAAGATGGATCTATGTAAACAAACACAATAAGCAGGTAAAAATAGTTAGGTGGAGACACACTTCAATCACCAAGGGACGAGTCTCAGCTATGGGACAGGCTGTTTTTCAGTGTACTCTCCCAGTTCAGTGAGAGCCGACAGGCAGTATGGGAAACCAGAAATGTAACGGATTTGTTCTTCTGCTCTAGACAAATGCAAAGGCAGAGGAAAGAGAGAGATGTGGTGCAGAAGAAAGAGAGAGATGTGGTGTAGCACTTATTCACTGTAGGAGAGTATCAGAATAAGAGGTAGCCTTGCTAAGACAGGGGAAACCAGGGTCAACTAGAAAGTTAAGAACAAACTGTAAGAAACATTTTCTATATCAAGCTGCTTCTTAACCTGTAAATAAACTTAGAGAGGTCATATCACTAGTGTCTATTCAAGATGAAAAAAAGATAATATCCCTTTTAAAATATTTATTTATTTGAGAGAGAGAGAGAGAGAAAGAGAAAGAGAGAGAGAGAAAGGAGGGGCACAGGGAGAGGGAGAGAATCTCAAGCACGTTCTCTGCTGAGCATAGAGCCTGATGTAGCGCTGCATCTTATGACCCTGAGATCATGACCTGAGCCAAAATCAAGAGTCAGACGCTTAACCAACTGCATCACCCAGATGTACCAAGAATATTCTAATAACCATAACATCTATGACATTTTAGGCCTTACTATTTGTCAGATATTGAAATGAGCACTTTTTTTTTAAAGATTTGTTTGTTTATTTGACAGAGAGGTCACAAGTAGGCAGATAGGCAGGCAGAGAAAGAGGAGGAAGCAGGCTCCCCGCCGAGCAGAGAGCCCGACATGGGCCTTGATCCCAGGACCCCGAGACCATGACCCGAGCCGAAGGCAGAGGCTTAAGCCACTGAGCCACCCAGGCGCCTGAAGTGAGCACTTTTATTTATTGTTTTACCTAAGGCTTAATATCTGTGGGCACATATTGTAAGTAGCATTTTAATTATTAGAAAATAAAGGCAAAAAATGTTTAAGAATTTGCTTAAACTACCCATAGCAGAGGCAAGATTCAGACACAGATCTATCTGGCCTCCAACCATTTGCAAGTGGCCTCTGTAATATAGTAATTATCATAATTTAGGTTAAAATTAAAATGGGTGCTATGTTAACCTGTATTTAAAATGCATTTATGATTTTTTAAAAAATATGTCAAATCTACATTTCTAATACATTGCTCAATATGAGTCATTTTTAGGACTCTAAGAGGGAGGGAAAGCAGGATTCCTGTGAGCAGAGAGCCTGATGTGGGGCTTGATCCCAGAACCCTAGGACCATGACCAGAGCTGAAGGCAGATGCTTAAGGACTGAGCCACCCAGGCACCCCAAGATGCGTAAGAATCTTAATGCCTTAACTGCAACTGGAAGTACAAAAGGGAGAGAATGGGAAGCATCCTTCTGACCTACTGCAGGAGAGATCTGATTTCATTACTGGATGTCTCCCTGGGAGGCTGGCATGGACCCGGCAAGTTAAGCCTGCAGCAGTTAAAGAAAAAACACTGCCTAATGCAGCTAGCCACGCAAGGTTCCACTCAATCAATCCTGCTCAAGTCTCTTTTTGCAGGTAAGAAGAGGTCAGCCTTACTGAACCACTTTGTTGTCAATTAGACAGTCATTAGGGTCAACACCAATTGCAAGTCAAGGGAAAGTAACAACATAGTTAAATGCAGATTAGGAACTGCTTTCCCAAGTGAGCTGTCTGAAGAAACACTTCCATAGGATTCTTCCCACAGAGTTCCAATAAGGGTCTGCCATGCAAGCCCCTGAGGGTATGACTGCGCCTGCAGTCAAGGAGAGCCTCAGTGAGTCCTGGCGGTATCCTGTTAGCTGTGTAATGGTGCTCTTTAACTTACACCTCCTCAAAGTCAGCATGCAAAGTCTCACCTTGTAAAGGACTGACCTTTTCTCACTTCCCTCATTAGCAACTGGGACAGAGGATTCCTTGAGGCAAATGTTGGGTTCTCAAGGGTGGTTTTTATAATATAGTAGGGCAGCCCATAAAATTTAGGTAACATTTTTATTTTTCTGGCTCATCAATTTAGGCAAGGTATTTGAAGTGTTTAAAAGGAGGGTTGACTTGGGAAAAATATATAATGGGGACCTAAAGCCAGAAGTGATTTTCTCCCTGGGGTAATTAAATGCCTGCCTAGGGACCAATGGAAAAACAAACATTTCTGAATTTCTGGTTTTCATAATGGACCCTTGGTCATCTGCCACTCTTGCAATCATTCCATGTGTAACAGTCCTGGGAACCAGAACTATCTAGAAGGTGTTCCCTTTAGTACAGTCTCATCTACCACCCTGTCTTATGAAGCCCCATTCAGCTAGGAATCTGCTTCTCTCTTACTCACATATGCGTGCTCGTTCACCCTCTCTAAAATAAATAATTAAATCTTAAAAAACATATATTATCACTTGATTCCTCTTACCCCCAGCCACGTCTTGGGCCACAGGTAAATTTGGAATTCACACAATACTAGTACTTAGAAATAGACCACATTTTAAAACATCTACAGGTCTTTGAATCCTTAGTAATCTGAGCCCATCTAAACAAATAGGTTAGTAAAGGGGCGGGGAGATACATTTTCTTGTAAGGATTATCATAAATTGCAGATAAAATAATTCTACAATTACTCTGCAATTATATTAGGGCATATTATTCCATTGAGATCAATTTAATTCACTTGCAACAGAAAAATGACAAATCTGAACACAGAAAGCTGCTTGGAAAACACCATGGGCAGTACAGTGTCAGAAATATCCACCAGCTACTCCAAGAGAGAATCCTACCCGGGCAAATCACAGGAGTTTCCATGAAGAAACTGTAAATGAACCAAGTGGAAATTGGAGATGTGGGGAGGGTGAAGGAAAAAACCATAACCATGGAGGCAGGTTGCAATAAAGTCAGCAAGGTGAGATATGCAAGACTTGTGCAGAAAACTCCCCAAACTCCCTTTTGACAGAGTGGCCATGGCTGACTAGAGGAATGAATGATGAGGTGGGGCAGGCATGAGGAAGTCAGGTGACCCAGGGTTTGCTCTGCTATGTGAAAGGGAAAGGCTGGTTTTTCATCAGGATGGCAGTGGGCAGCCAATCAGGGCTTGAGAGCAGGTTAAGTGACAAGGTGAGACCTATTTTTAGGACAGATGGTTTGAACAGCTCTACAAAGGTGTGCTTCTGGGGCCATGGTATGTGATGGGGTCTGGTAGGCAGAAGGAAGAGTTAAGAGGTATTACATTAGTTAGATGAAAGCTTTTCAGTAAAACTTGGGGGAATTTTGGCACGACCTAAGAGGCAGAAATAATGTAACTCATTATGAGAATGTAGAGAGAAACACACACACACACACACACACACACACACAATTGCAACTGTCATATAACAGTAAACCACCTAAATGAGATAGCAATTCAGACAAAATATATGTGTGGTTACGAAGGGTCTGCAGTTACTGAAAGAACACAGTCCGGTTCACAACAGGGTTTGCCTAAGACCACCTTCAAACAGTCTCTGGTTGAGCCAACTTGATATGCTCAGCCTCAAACTTGAGTGTCTCAGTCAGAGTTTTTCAAACTCCCTCTACCAACACTTTGGTCCAGATAATTCTCTAGAGATCTCTCTGTGCTTTGTAGAACATTTAGCAGGAGCTCTGGTTTCTACCCATTCTAGGCCAGTGGAGTTCCCCTCATTTTAACAATCAAAATGTCATCATATATAGTCAAATATCCTCTGGGGGACAAAATAACCCTCAATTTAATTAAATAGTCCTTGGTTTAATTCATCTTAAAAAGGGCAACAAGAGTCTAGCTACAGAAAAATGACAAATCTGCACACTGGACCCAGTTTACTCTAAAAATTCTATGGGGTATAGTGTGTGTGTGTGTGTGTGTGTGTGTGTGTGTGTCTTTAGGGAGCAGGGAGGATAATCGTAGATCACCAGCGGATACCCACAAAGAACTCATTTCAATAAAATAACTGCTGCTACTTTAGGGTCTCTTTATCATATGAGCTTATTTATCACTGAACAAGTCACATTAAAAATTTTTTTTCTGGGCGCTTGGGTGGCTCAGAGGGTTAAGCCTCTGCCTTTGGCTCAGGTCAGGATCTCAGGGTCCTCAGATGGAGCCTCACATTGGACTTTCTGCTCAGCAGGGAGCCTGCTTCCCTCTCTTTCTCTGCCTGCTTCTCTGCCTATTTGTGACCTCTCTCTGTCAAATAAATAAATAAAATATGTTTAAAAAAGTTTCTGGTTTACATTCGATGCCTCTTTTAAACAATCAAAGTTTTCATTTTCTGGAAATAGAACAATGTATGACTTGTTAATATCAACATACCTAGATATTGCTTTTAAAGTTTGGGGCACCTGCCTGACACAGTCAGTAGCATTAACAATTCAATCCCAGGGCCATGAGTTCAGGTCCCATCTTGGTCGAGGAGCATACTTAAAAAAAAAAAAAAAAAAGGTTCCACATGAGAACAAATTACTAGATTGCCTATTCACTGCCTAACTTATTAAAGTGGGATTTCTGAGTCCAGAGCTTCTCTCCATTGGAATGATATATAACGGTGTGGTTTTCTGATATTTCTATTAATGTTACTACAACTAAGCAGTGCATGTACTAGAAAAATCCCAGGAGAGAAATTGGAGTTGCTCCTAACTGACCTGACACTTTGAGCTCCACTGACAGTTCCCATGGTCACAGCCATAGTAACTGATAGATGCATTCAGCAGGGAGGGTCGTTATTAACTTCCCTGGAGATCGGACTCCACTCACAGAAAATGACCACAAAGGCCATACACCAATAGCGAGATAGGATTGCTAAGTAGGTTAGCAGAGCCTCAAGCAGTCTTTCTAGCTTTCTCACATCCAGGATACCAAAACGAAAAAGAAAGTCTGCCACCATTTCTGCATTTTTCAGTATATATTTAGAATATTCTGCATTTTTCAGTGTGCATCTAGAATATCCTACATTTTCAGTGTATACCTAGAGTATTCTGCATTTTTCAGTGTACATCTAGAACATCCTGCATTTTTCAGTGTCCATCTAGAATATTATGGTTGCTCCAGATGGCATGTTTTAAGAAGGATAAGTTAGACTGTGTCCAGAGAACCACCAGGATAGTGAGTGTCCTAGACAATAAACAAGCTATTCATCACGTTCTACTTATTAATATTGGTGTCATGTGTGCAAACCCTACTGAACAACAAAGAGAACTCACTACAGTAGAAATAAAGCCATAGTATTCCTCAAAATATAGTTGGTTAAAATCCCAAAATACAAAGAACATATAATTTGATGCAAAACGTGGCAGGGTGGAAAACAATTGAAATACAGTCTTCGGTGAATGTCAGCGAGTCTGGAAATACTGTATACATGGGCAGTGTGAGAGCGTTTGGTGTTTTTAAGCCAGGTTATTAATGTGTCTCTTGAACCCCCTCAAACATGCCTGCCACAGCTTGCTGCTCATTTTCCTCCAAGCTGGCCTTGTTATCTTTATTTTATTTTATTTTTGGATAACAATACTAAGCACCAAGTGAGAAGAACTATGCCACGTAAATAACAGAAAAGCCTATTGAGCCCTTCCCTGTGGGCTTATGGGCTCCATCCTGAACCAGGTGAAAATTCACATTATGCCACAGAAAAATCAGTGCCGGAGATTTCTTGTAAGGCTGAGGGAAATGAACGTCACAATGCAGGTTTTGCTGGTTCAAAACTTAAACATGTAAGCATGCACAGTGGTCCTCTTGCATTACGTATTTCAACATTACTTAACAGAGAAAATTTTTGATTATAGTAATAGAAGCAAAACCTTTCCTAACTGAATGGTGAAGGTATCTAAACTCAAAACTACATATAAGGGTTTCATGTAAAGCATATTTTTAAATGTGTACCCATTATAAAATAGTTTTTAAAAATCCATAAGCACAATGACATACAAAAACATAGGAATAGATTATATTCATCAGAAAGCATTAATCTGATTTAGCGTTGTCCAGATGATTCACATGCAATATGTTTCTCTTCCTGAAATGTCTTTAAGTATTGTGGTTTGCAATTTTTCTCCTGGTAGACTTGTGTCCCTTTGATACTCACTGCACATACTTATGCCTCATTGTTTTCCTTCACTGATAGAATAAATATCCCCAAGAAGATTATTCTTCTTTTCTACATCTTTTTGAATTTAAAACTATTTAAAATCTATTTGAGTATGTTGAAAGAAAAAGCTCTTTAAATTATAAATCTTCCTTGATTATCGCAAAGCTTTTTATTTAATAAAAATCCAAGCCAAAGGGAAATAAGAACTACCAAAATATTACATTATCAAATATGCAATTTGCAATAGAGTTCCTTTATTAAAATCACCAATTATTATTTCACATAAAATTTAATTGAGGTCATTACCCTCTTGGCAAGTTATTTCAAAATTCTTTCTTATAATAAGATTTGTTATTGTAGCGTTTTCCACATCAATGCTTCTTTCACATATATATGCTTTTTTATCTATTTATAAAGATAATGGACATCACCCATATTTGATTGAATTAATAACCAAGTTATAAATTTAAATGTCTGCCTAAGAAATGTGATCCTTGCGTTTCCTGTTAACACAGTAAACATGGGAAAGCCATTGCCTACTCAGGGAGTGGTTAGTGACTCCCAACAAGCCAAGATATCTGTGCATTTGAACAAATGAAACAGGTATTCTAATTATGTTCCTGGAGAAACATTTCCTCAGAATATGGAAAATTTTAATATCACTACATGAGTTATGCCCCATTACTCACTTCGATAGGAACACAAGCCTTACACTTGTTTAGGGAGAAGTTATTTCCTTGCCGAGGACCACTCGCCTGTATGAAGCACTCTGGTTTCACTGACCTTGAGGATCTGTTGATGAAGATCATTTCCATTTAAATACAAACATTTTACACAGTCCATGATCAAAATTACATAGTGTGCTGGGATTGTGCAGCTGTTTCAAATGACAACAGAGAATTATGGTATCTAGAGGTCAATTACCAACTTCTTTCCTTTTCTTTTCTATAAACATTTATTATTTTTTACACCCAGTTACTAAGCTCTAAGACCAGGATTAAAAATTAAAACAGCACAGTCCCCACCCTCAAAAACCTAAAAGCCCACTGAGGAAGACTATCCTATAAATAAGCAGTTCTATTAAAGTGTTTAGCATTATTGTTGCAAGGCAAAGCACAAGAGAAGAGAATGCGGTAAGACCGATGTCCAAAAAATAGAAATGCAGAATATTTTAAGGGAAATGTCAGCATTAAATAAATAACAAATCATTGGGATAAAAAAATATGCATTTCTCTTTTCATTTGAGAGGTCTGCTTTAGAAAAGTTGACAGTAATGTGAAATTCTGTAAAAGGAATTCTATTTCCAACTAACATCTATTTTAAATGGTAAATTTATTTCCCTAACAAGATATGTCCCACACAAGTGATAAAAATAAGTGCATTTAAAGAAATAAAATCTCATTAGGCATGAACATGCCAGGTCCCATAAGTGGTGTTGTTTTTGTAGCATCTGCAAATTATTTTCTGAAATATCTAAATCCTGAACGCTTATCCCAGGCCCCTATGCCCTATGTCTTTTTGATCTTTCAATTTGATTCACCTTGTTCCTTGTTTGCATCTAATGAGAATTGCTCACATTTTTCCTGACTCCCACAAGAGCAATAAATTATAGTCACTATTATTATTGTTTTATTACTATGTTTATGCCTAAACAACCGGGGCTCAATTTCAGATGATACCAATAAATACTGGTTTCTGATAAAGATTTTATTTATTTGACAGAGAGAAACACAGCTAGAGAGGGAACACAATCAAGGGGAGTGAGAGAGGGAGAAGCAGGTTTCCCACCGAGCAGGGAGCCCGATGTGGGCCTTGAACCTGGACCTCCAGGACCATGTCCTGAGCCAAAGGCAGTCGCTTAATGACTGAGCCACCCAGGTGCCCCCTAACAAAAGTTTTGAGAACTTACAGCTGCTCTTCCTCACATTTAGACATTTATTCCATTTTATCAGACTTACAGAAGAGGAAATTTTGGATAGAATGAGTTAATAAAATGAGTGAACCAAGATTAGACAGGTAATTGTTTCATTCAGATCCAGTTTTGTTAACAGTATTAAATACAGAAGAGAGAGAGAAGCAACTTTGGAATAAGAGACTGATGTGCTCAAAACTACGATCTAGCACTTCCTAACTTTAGGAACGTAACTTCCTTTATGCTTCAATCCTGGTATCTATAAGATAGTTTCAAGGACAGGTTAGTCATAAGGATTCAGTAAATTGGACATGCAAAACATTTAGTACCATAAATTGTGCCTAGTTTGTATGCTTTGTTTTCTTCTTACCACTTAATGTTATTTCTCTACATTCCTTGCTAGCCTGAATATTCTTACAATATTCCTGAATATTCTTACAATAAGTTTTAAATTCAAAGTATGATCCCTACATTACTCAGTCAAGTCCATTAATTCTAAATGCTATTTACAAATAAAATATATCCTATTTAAATAGGCTTAGGATCTTAAAAATTAAAATTGCATTCAAAGGACTGAAAAAATGCATGGCCCAGCTCTAACAATTTCCCAGTTTGCTCAGAATTAAAGCTGAAGTCCTTACCATTGCCTACAGGTTGTTCCATTATCTAATTTTTGACTAACTGTCCAGCCTCACTCTAGGCTCTGTCCTCATTTGTACCACTCCAGCCACATAGGTGACAGTTCTTCAAATACTTCAAACTTACTATGGCTTCATGATGCTTCCTTTTGGTACCTGCCGGACTCTTTTCTCTTTGGGGCTTTTATTCAAATGCTACCATTTTGCAGAGGCCTTCTCTTGCTCTGTTTTATTTTCTCCATAGCTTCTATCTGGTAGAATGTATAGCAGATATGTAATATGCACAAATTCTATATTTGCAATTTTACCTTCTCATTAAAATTGACTTGTTGGGGCACCTGGGTTGGTTAAGCGACTGTCTTTGGCCCATGTCAGGATCCCAGAGTCCTGGGATCGAGCCCCATCTCAAGCTCCCTGCTCGGTGGGAAGCCTGCTTCTCCCTCTCTCACTCCCCCTGCTTGTGTTCCCTCTCTCACTGTGTTTCTCTCTGTCAAATAAATAAATAAAATCTTAAAAAAAATTCACTTGTAACCCCAGAGTCAGTAACCAGGAACTTTTGTAACTCATCCACAGACAGGTGCAGAGTGATGAAAGTTTTTTGCATCCAAGGTGTATGTTCCCAACTGACACTGAACGAGGTGACACTCTGCCTTCTTGTTTGTTCTCCAACTGTGAGCAAGTGTTGTTTTTGTAGCCAGATTTTCACATTTTCGTTGCCATTTGTTGTTGCTTATGCTATTTAAAATGGCCTCCAGGCATAGTGGTGAAGTGATGTTTAGTGTTCCCAAGTACAAGGCTATGTGCCTCATGGAGAAAATGTGTGTTAGGTAAGTTTCATTCACACATGAGTTATAGTGCTGTTGGCCATGTGTTCAATGTTAGAGAATTTAAAACATAGAAATAGCTGTCTTTAAAAAGAAACACACATAAAACAAGGTTTTGTACTGATAGGTTAATGAAAACAGTATGACCAGAGGTTCACAGGAACTTAACCCAGTATTTGCCCCAAAAGAAACACTTCATGAGTCTTTAATTCAGTGTCCACAGCAACTTTATAAAACATTACCACTGCCGATAATGAGAATCAGTTGTATCTTTCTTTATCATGTCTTATCTATGCCCACTAGGATGTAAAACTCATGAGGGCAGATAGGTTTTATCCACTTACTGCTGTCTTTTCACTTTTGAGAAATAATAGAAACTCAATGAACATTTAATACATAAGTGAATAAATGAACCAATTATTACTATAGATGAATTAGTAAGGAATAAATCTAAATAACGTAAATGCCTAAATATGAAAGTAAATAGGAAATAAAGTAAATTGAAGATGACACAAATAAATAGACAGATACACCATGCTCATGGATTGGAGAATTAGTATTGTTGAAATGTCCGTACTACCCAAAGCAGTCTACAGATTCAATGCAATCCCTATAAAATACCAAAGAGATTTCCCACAAAATTAGAAGAATCCTAAAATTTATGTGGAACCACAGAAGACCTCAAATAGCCAAAGTAATGTGGAAAAAGATGAACAAAGTTGGTAGTATCCTATTGCCTGGTTTCAAACTGTAATATAAATCCATAGTAACCAAGACAGTATTGTACTGGAACAAAGATACACACATTAACAAAACAGATTCAAGAGGCCACAAATAAACCCAGACATATGGGGTCAATTAATTCATGATAAAATACGCAACAGGCAATAATACACAATGGGGAAAAGATAGTCTCTCCAATAAACAGTGTTGGGAGAACTGGACATCCATATGAAAACAACAAAAAATAAAACTTGAACAAACAACAGGGAACCACTATCTTATGCTATATAGAATATGGATTAAAACCTTGAATGTGAGACATGAAACCATAAGACTCCTAAAAAGAAAGATAAGCAGTAAACCCTGACAAGAGTCTTATCAAGCAATCAATCTATCTAGACAGATTGATTTTTTGGGGGGACGGAACCAATCTCCTCAGGCAAGGGCAATGAAAGCTAAAATAAACAAATGAGAGTGCATCATACTATAAAGCTTCTAAACAGTGACAAAAACTATAGACAAAATGAAAAGGCAACCTACTTAGTGGGAGAAGATATTTACAAATAATATATTTACAGATGAGGATCCAAAATACATAAATAATATATACAACATAATATCAAAAAAAATCCAAATAACAAACTACAGAAGACTTCAATAGGCATTTTTCAAAAGAAGACATACAGATGGCCAACAGACCCATGAACAGATGCTCAGAATCACTCATCATCAAGGAAACCGAAATAAAACCACAATGAGAAATCACCTCATGCAGATTAGATTGGCTATTATCAAAAAGATAAAAAAACAACAAGCTTTGGGGCCCCTGGGTGGCTGAGTCAGTTGAGCATCTGACTCTTGGTTTTGGCTCAGGTCATGATCTCAAGGTTGTGAGACTGAGCCCAGTGTTAAACCCTGTGCTCAGCAGGGAGTCTGCTTCCCTCCCTCTGTCTCTCTCCCTCTGCCCCTCCTCCTGCCCCACTGATGCTTGCATGCTCTCTTTCAAATAAACAAATAACTCTTAAAAAAATTAACAAGTGTTGGTGAGGATGTGAAAAAAAAGGGAATGCTCATACACTGCTGGTGGGAACAAACTGGTATAGCCATTAAAACAGTATGGAGGTTCCTCAAAAAATTAAAAATAGGGCACCTGGGTGGCTCAGTCATTATGCATCTGCCTTCAGCTCAGGTCATGATCCTGGAGTCCCTGGATCGAGTCCCGCATCGGGCTCCCTGCTCTGTAGGAAGCCTGCTTCTCCCTCTCTCACTCCGCTTGCTTATGTTCCCTTTCTAGCTGTGTTTCTCTCTGTCAAATAAATAAAATATTAAAAAAATAAAAAATAAAAATAGAACTACCCTGTGATCCTGCAATTCTACTTCTGGGCATTTGACCAGAAAATGAAAATGTCAATTCAAAGCGATGCGCTCGCCCTTATATTCATTGAAGCATAAATTATAGTAGTTAAGATATAGAAGCAACTCTAGTGTCCACTGACAGGTGCATGGATAAGGATGCCGTTAAGATACACACAGTGGAATACTACTCAACCATTAAAAAGTAAAAAAAGATTAAAAAACAAATTTGCAATCCCATAGTTAGACATAGAGGGTATTATGCTAAGTAAAAGGAGTCAGAGAGCAAAAAACAAATGATGCCTGATTTCACTTACAGCGGAATCTGAAAAACAAAATAAAACAAACCAGAAACAGTCTCACAGACACAGGAAACTCAGTTACCATAAAGGGGAGGAGTTGGGAGGCAGGCAAAATGGGTGAAGGAGATTAAGAGGTACAAACTTCTAGTTATAAAACAAATAAATCATGGGAATGTAATGCACAGCACAGAGAGTATAGTCAATAATATCGTAATAACTTTGTGTGGTGACAGATGGTAACTAGACTTAGTGCGGGGATCATTTCGTAATGGATGAAAATATAAATTGCTATGATGTACACCTGAAACCAACAGGATATTGTATGTCAATTATACTTCAATTAAAAATAATTGTGTTATAAATAAATAATGAATGAATAAATAAAGCAATTATGACCAATGCATTAGTGTTTATGTCAGGCTAGGATCATAGGATTAAAAGATAGATGTATGCTTTACTCTTGAGGTTTTCACAATTAAGAAAGTTTAAAAGTCTGCAAAAACAACCAGCCATTCTTCCCCTTCCCAGTGTAGTAGGTGTATTTCATGCCGACTTAAAAGATTGATTATTGATCCTACATGTGAATCTAAGGTAATAAAGAAGGTTATCATTAACATCTGCCTTTAGTACCAGAATATATATATATTTAAGATTTTATTTGTTTGACACAGAGAGAGTAAGCGAGACAAAGAGACAGAAAGCAAGCCTAAGCAGGGGGAGAGGCAGGCAGAGGCAGAGGGAGAAGCAGGTTCCCGCTGAACAAGGAGCTTAATGTGGGGCTCCATCCCAAGACCCCAGGATCATGACCTGAGCTTACTGACTGAGCCACCCAGGTGCTCCCAGAATATAAATTTTAACTCAGAATGTTTGATTGTTTTCCTCATTATTTATTATTTTTTTTTGGTAAGCAGGAATGTGTAGTTTTGCAAATAAACAGGTTTTTTTTTTTTTAAAGGCTTACCAGTTCTTTACTGACTACTTAGGCAATATCATACTAATGTTATTAGCTGTGTGATCTAAAGCAAGTGACCTCCCCTCTCTGGATTTCAGTTTGCTTGTCTGTTAAATGAAGAAAATAATCACTTAAAAGATTCAATTGTTATATGGAAATCAGCTAGAATGGCTGTTATATGTGACAAGTTAACAATTAGAAATCTTTCTTCAGGAAAAAGCCCATAAAAAAAAAAGGCAAATGGTACTACACGTTAAGTTGAAGATACATGAATATAAATTTAATTTCCCAGAATACTTCAGGAGAATTCACTGTATAGAGTTTGTTACATGGAGGATTTTTTTTTTATTTAATTTAGAATAAGTTTCGTTAGAACTTCATAATTTTGTATCAACATATGCAAATATGCTCAGATGTTTCATTTCAGTGGTCACATTATAAATTGAGAATGATTACTATGAATATCCATTTTCTTTCAAAAATCTATCAGCACGAATTTCACATTTATAAGCACAAGTGGATTATGCTAATACATTAACTCTTCAGCTACTATCCATTTCTTTAATTTTCCTCATTCAAAATTAATATTAACATTATAAATGGTTCTCTATAATTTAAATTTTTACCTATTTTCTTTGTGCCACACTTTAGTGGAGAGAAAAGGATTCCCTAAAGACTTCTTCCATTTCTGTTACAGAGAAAGAACTACCATCTATCAGTTCAGGCTGCTGGAACAACATAATACAAACATTTACTTCTCACAGTTGGAGAGGCTAGGATGTCAAAGATCGAGATGTGGGCAGATTTGTTGTCTGATGAATTCTTTCCCCAGTGTGCAGATGATCGCTTTCTTGCTATATCCTCACATAAGGGAGAAGGAGACCCTCTCTTGTGTGTCTCCTCTTCTATGGGCACTAATCCCATTCATGAGGGCTCCATCTTCATGACCTAAATTATGTCTTTCAGGATAGATCCCACATCCAAATAGCATCATCACATCAGGGCCTTCAATATATAAATTTGGAGGGGAGACAATACTCAGTCCATAGCATACACACAGATGATATAAGATTTCCACAGGATGATATTTTCTTCCCAGCAATCTTTTCATCCACCACCCTTCCCTTGCATGGTGCAATACTGTAGTAGAGGTTCTTTTTATATATCTTTGATTATTTACTTCCATTTCTTGACCATAAAAATGTTGCTTGTTAAACACTATTTACTTGATGAACTTTATGTTGGTTGTTGTTATGACTTCATTCCTATCTACTTCAGTAATGTTTGCAGATAATAAAAAACAATTAATATTTTTATAACCTCCTATAAGAGTCCCGACACCTGCAAAATTATATCATTCATGAAAACTGTACATATTGGAGCAAAACTCTTCTGATGTGTTGGATAAAAACTCTGCTTTATTACCCAGAATTAAAGCTTTATCCTTAAATACCTAACTGGCAATAGATTTCTAACATTAGCTTCAAATTCTGCTGACTGTAATTTTTCTTCATCCTAATACCCTTTTTACTGGCATAAGAGACTACAGTGGTCATACTATAGTGATAATGTTAGTCTTATGTCTCCATTTTTGGGGCTAAATTTTTAAGGAGAAAGATTGTATTAGGCTTTGAATATCGTTAGAATTTGCTTATAAAATGATTTGGAGTGTCTTTTTTAAAAGCATGAAGATACTTCAAACACAAATTCAATAGCTTTAATACTTACTGATCTCTTCAGGCTTTTTTTTTTTTTATCTATGAAACACTTTTGGCACTGAACTTTTTTTAAAAACAGAGGTCATTTCACCAAAGACTTAAATTTACTGACATAACATGGTTTTTGGTATTTTTAAAAACTAATTGGCTCCCCCATTTGTTACATTGTTTATTTCAGTTTTCTATTTTTTTCCTCCTGACCAGATCTAAGAGTTTCTATCTTGTTCTTATTTTTTAAAAATGTATATATATTTTTTAATTTCATGAATTGTCTGTTATTTTTTTCCTTTTCCTTTTATTGAGTCAAACCTAGTGTTTTATACTTAATGTCCAGAATACAATGCTCTATCACCTCTGCTCCATAGTGCTTTAGCAACATGGAGCTGGTTTCCAAGCCTATCATAGTGATCTTTTACTGTTGAATATTTCCAATTTTCCATTATAGAAATTTTTCCCAATGAAAAGTACAATTGAATCTTTTTTTTTAAAGATTTATTTATTTATTTATTTACTTACTTACTTACTTACTTATTTACTTATTTATTTGACAGAGAGAAACACAGCGAGAGAGGGAACACAAGCAGGGGGACTGAGAGAAGGAGAATCAGGCTTCCCGCCGAGCAGGGAGCCCGATGCAGGGCTTGATCCCGGGTCTCCAGGATTATGACCTGAGCTGAAGGCAGAGGCTTAACCAACTGAGCCACCCAGGCGCCCCACAGTTGAATCTTAAGGTGGGAATTAGGGACCCTGACAACTCCCACTCCATGCAATCAAAATCCACATAAATTTGACCCTTCTAAATCTTAACCCTTCAAAATCTTAATCTTAATAGTCTACAGTTGACTGGAGTCTTACCAACAACAAAAACAGTTGTATGCTGCACATATCATATGCTGTACTCTTACATTAAAGTAAGCTAGAGAAAAGGAAATGTTTATATGACTTTCCCTTTTTCACCGAGCATTTTTAATTTCTCCATGATGTGTTTAGGTGTGGATTGCCTTTCTCTTACCTCACCAAGAAGTAAAAATCTGTTTTAATCCGAATCTCATTTTTGTCTTGAATCCTAGAAAATAATTTGTATTATCCATTAGAAAGTACCGCTCTTTTTTAGACGATCTCATTATATAAGCTTTTTCCAGTGTTAATTGGATCACTAAATTTTCTTCATAAAGTATTCAGTCAAAACTGTTTGATATTTGTCTCTGTCAGGGTTCTATTGGTTTTATTATTTTCATACAAGTTTTCCTCATTATGTTGGCATGAAGTCCTCAAACAGGAAATATAAAATCAGCCCACACTTGTGCAGAGACAAGATCGCACATTTGTGTGCTCTCTCCTCAGGTTAGACAACAGAACTTTTCTCATCCCTGTTTCATGCATGAGGCTCTTGGCCTTCAGCAGTTCTAAGACCTATGTCCATTTCCTTCAGACATATTAAAAGTAAATTTCTAGGGACAGATGGGTGGCTCAGTCAGTTAAGCATCTGCCTTCCCCTCAGGTTATGATCCCGGGGTCCTGAGATCAAGTCCCATATCAGGTTCCTTGCTCAATGCAGATCCTGCTTTTCCCATTGCCTGCCATTCCCCCTGCTTGTGCTCTCTCTCTCTGAAAAATAAATAAATAAAATCTTAAAAAAAAGTAAACTCTCCAGCCACGGAGGCTTATGTTCACGGAGTTAAGTCTTTCTAAATCATTGGGATTTAGTATCTATGTCCCTCTTTGTTGAGTTTTGACTTCCTTTTATACCACCCTGATTCCTTTTATGGATGTGTGTGCTTGTGTGCACCCAAGTTTGAAATGAGAAGGGGGCTGGTTCATTTCAGGTCAGACTATCATATTTACTTAATCATCACTAATCTTGTGTTTCCCATTCCCAATTTATTAATACTCATCTGGTAAGAGGAAATATATTAAATGAGGGGAAATATCTACTGTTTTTCCACTTCACTATGTAATTCAGCTTGTAGATTTATGGTTCTCATTTATGAAATATGTAATCTTAATCAAAATTAAAATATATCCAATTAATTAAAAAATCTGAAATTAATAGGAGCTATTAAGCTGGAAATGTGTGAAATTTGATGATTTGAAAATTATAAAATTTTAAATTTATACAGTTATAAAATTATTCCTCATATTTGCCATGATTTGCCTTTACACTGAGTTTTTTGATTGAAGGTGATTATCATGTTAGAAGCAAAGGCATGAATACATTTTAACATATGTGTAAAGCAGTCTAAAAATGAGGGTATATTTTGCTAATTTTCTTAAATCCTGTGATTCAGGATTTGCCTTTAACTTAGAGCAATACCGGCCAGGACTCACAACTAGCTTTAACTGTCTATTTGTGTCCATTTAGCACATTATGAAACCAGATATTCACACCTACACAGAATTAAAAAAAAAAAAGGCACAAGTCAGGAACAGATATTTATTTTTCCATTCCATTTATATACCTCTAATTAGAATGCTATTTCAGCTATCTACTTCAGAGAAGAATGAATCTTTTTCAGACTTAGCCATTATAATTTCTTTTTCTTTTTTCAAATGAGAAAGTGGCAGAATAGGGGAAACAAAGAGTCATAAAAAACAAAATCCTTAAGGTACATCTCTTAGACTTGCTTTTTCTAGAATACAAGATAAAGAAATTATACATGTCCTTTTTAAAAAGAGTATGTGGCAGGGACAGCAGAAAATTCAATTATATCTGTGGCTCCTGATGTCACCCTGATCAGAATTTCTATCAAAAATATTGAGGTCAATATCAAAATCATAGAAAATAGCTGCCTTTACAGAGGGCTTTGGTGTTTAATCTTTTGAAGCATAGGAGAAGCAAAGATATGCCATATGCAAAGTAAAATCCTCTCCTGCCTTTGAAAATACCTAAAGTAACTTTTAAGTGCACTTACCGTTTTCCTCTTTAAAGATAAAATGTCTAGTAGGTAGGTTCATAGATGGTCATGGGTTTCCTCTACGATTTAGATGTTTTTGAAATGAACAACAAAAATAGTTATCCTTTTGAAAAAGTCAAATAGCACTTTAAACTACTTCTATGTTATATACATATTTTTAGCATTCAGAGTTGACAAATATTATCCATGGAAATACAGCCTTGTATGTAGGTAGAATTTTTTAAAGCTATACT
The DNA here is from genome assembly GCA_004023965.1 of Spilogale gracilis. Classification (NCBI taxonomy): domain Eukaryota; kingdom Metazoa; phylum Chordata; class Mammalia; order Carnivora; family Mephitidae; genus Spilogale; species Spilogale gracilis. Next base: position 28,382 of record PITA01008180.1, on the reverse strand, counting down.
GCCTAAACTATACCCATAAAATCTATAGTTGAACACACAAATCGGCTGATTGTAACTTGCATATTTAATCACAAATATATGAATGTGCTGCTGCTTCATAAGTAACATTTAAACGTAGTAAATGTTTTATTATTTCTAGAAGGCTTTTTTTTTTTAAGATTTTATTTATTTGACATAGAGAAACACAGCGAGAGAGGGAACACAAGCAGGGGGAGTGAGAGAGGGAGAAGCAGGCCTCCCGCAGAGCAGGAGCCTGATGTGGGACTCGATCCCAGGTCTCCGGGATCATGACCTGAGCTGAAGGCAGTCGCTTAACCAACTGAGCCACCCAGGCGCCCCTTTTTGTTCAGTTTTATCTGAAAGCTACTTTGTGTTTGCATTTCCCTGATGATTAGTGATTTTGAGCGTTATTTCATGTGTCTGTGGGCCATTTCTATGTCTTCTTTGGGGAAAATATCTATTTGGGTCCTCTATCCATTTTTAAATTGTATTATTTGTTGTTTTGGTGTTGAATTCTAGGTTTGTTTGTTTTTTTTAATTTTTGTCTATTAATCCCTTATCAGATATATTATTTATAAATATCTTCTTCCATTCAATAGGTTGCCTTTTCATTTTATTGATGGTTTCTTTCCCTGTGCAAAATATTTTTAGTTTAATGTAATCTTAGTTGTTTCTTTTTGCTTTGGTTTCCCTTGCCTGGGGAGGCACATCCAGGAAAAAGAAAATGTGTGTGTGTGTGTGTGTGTGTGTGTGTGTGTGTGTGTGTGTATGTATTGCTAAGGCTGATATACAGGGTACTTACTTCTTGTTTTAGGGGTTCTATGGTTTCCAATCTTGCATTTAGATTTTTAATCCATTTTTTAAAGATCTTATTTATTTATTTGAGAGAGAGAAAGAGACTGAGAGAGAGCACGAGAGAGGAGAAGCTCAGAGGGAGAAGCAGACTCCCTGTGGAGCTGGGAGCCTGATGTGGGACTTGATCCTGGAACTCCAGGATCATGACCTGAGCCCAAGGCAGTGGTCCAACCAACTGAACCACCCAGGAGCCCCTTTTAATCCATTTTAAGTATATTTTAGTATAAAATATAAGAAAGTGGTACAGGTTTGTTCTTCTGCATATAGCTTTCCAGTTTTCCCAATATCATTTCTTAAAGAGACTATCTTCCCTGTTATGTATTTTTGCCTCCTTTGTTGTAGATGAATTGGCCATATAGACCACAATGAAATACCACCTCAAAATAGTCAGAATGGGTAGTAGCAGAAAGACAAGAAACAGCAAGTATTGTCATGGATGTGGAGAAAAGTAAACCCTTCTTCTCTATCCATGGGATTGGTAACTAATGTAGCCACTATGGAATAGTTTAGAGGTTTCTCAAAAAAAAAATTAAAATACCTGAGAATCCAATAATTCCACTTCTGGATATTTCCCCATGGCGGGGGGAAATGAAATGAACCTAAGTATCTATTGACCAATGAATGCATAAAGAAGACAGCATATATACACAGTAGAATATTACTCATCCATAAAAAGAATGAGATCTTGGCAGTTATGTCAACAAAGATGGACATAGGGGGTATGATACTGATTGAATAACTTATTTCAATCAGTATCATACAAATGCAATATGATTTGTCAACAAATACAATATGATTTCACTTCTGTCTATAATCTAAACAATAACAACAAATAGACTCCTAAATACAGAGAACAAATTGGCAGTCACCAGAGAGGAGGCAGAGGGGGTGAGGGGTTAGGCAAAATGAGTGAAAAGGATTAAGAGATACAAAAAAATTCCTGTTAATAAGTCATGGGGATGAGAAGTACAGCATAGGGAATGTAGTCAATAATACTGTAAATACTTTTTATGGTGACATCTGGTGGTTACACTTAGAGTGGTGAGCATTTCATAATGTATGTAATTGTTGAATCATTCTTGTACACATGAAACTAATATGCCCAGGGTACTTAATTAAAATTCAAATAAAATAAAGCATGTACTTCAGCTAGAAATGTTTAAATATCATATACAAAACAAGCTTTTCTAATGACTACTTTTTGGATATGCTATCATATTATATGGAAAATGACCAAATTTAGTTTTTCTAGAATATATTTTATTAATATTTATACTCCAAATTTGAGAAAAGTGGCTTTTCAGAAAATATATTTAGTTGTCTATAGTGGCCATGACTGAAGAAGGACAGAGGGCTTATACCTTTATATAGGAACCATATGGCTGATTCTGCTCTTGTAAAATGAACTTTTCAAGCTAAGTAAACAATACAAACACAAATGCATCTATTCCATCAATAGGCTATGAATAGTTATAAAAATAGATGTAGTGGACAAACAAAATTCCAGTTTCCCGATTTCTACTGATACTCAGTGTTCAGTCAAGGGGAATAAACTTATCTCTTAAAATTTTCTCAAAAAGACTAAAGAATGCTTCTGCCCACACAATTTTTTTGCATTACTAAAGTGCTTCTCAGACTCTAGCAGGCATCAGAATCACACAAAGGGCTTGTTAAAACACAAGCTGCTGAGCCCACACACTGAGTTTCTGATTCAGAACATTTGAGGTGATGTCAAGGTTTCCTATTTTTTTTTTTTTAAGATTTTATTTATTTGACAGAGAGAAACACAGCGAGAGAGGGAACACAAGCAGGGGGAGCGAGAGAGGGAGAAGCAGGCCTCCCGCCGAGCAGGGAGCCCGACGTGGGACTCCATCCCAGGTCCCTGGGACCAGGACCCGAGCCGAAGGCAGTCACCCAACCAACTGAGCCACCCAGGCGCCCCAAGGTTTCCTATTTCTAAGTCCCTCTGTAAGAGCTGCTGAGGTTGCTGGTCCGGGGACCACACTTTGAGAATTACTGGATTACTGGATTGTATCCATACAGGGGAGCTATAGCTTCCTAACCTTCCAGAAGCAGTAGTGATAAAATTTCCAAAACAAGTACATTCTCTACTATCGGATGTGTCAGTATGAATAGTGGCAGGAAATTTTAATTTTTTAAATTTTTTTTCAATTTTTATTTATTTATTTTAGAACCTTGCAGAGAGACAGAGTGGAATTAAATTGATAGACAATGTGACCAACACAATAACCATGGACATACAAGGTGCTACTTGTTTCATATGAATCTATTTTAATATTTTTTCTCTTTTCTCATTATCTGCAAATATTTACTCAGTGAAAAGGGAGAAAAGTGTCATATTTTAATTGCCCTCCAAACTGACTCAATATCCCCAGATAACATCTTAAGCTGGTTTGGGGAGGGGAAGCAAACTATAAATGAATATAAATTGTATCTCCAGATTCTTCATCTAATGTCTATTTTCAGTCCATAAGCTGTTTACTAGAAAATATTTGTGAAATAAATTGTCTTTGAGAGTTGCTCTTCAGTCGTTCTGAACTAATATAGTATCTGAGATATGAGATTTCCATGGAGGAGAAAAGATGAGGGGCAGTCAGCGGGAGCCATGAGATCTATTTTCTTCCTTGTCTTTGGCCTTTATCAGCAGTGTCTGGTCTTAGCAACTTTTTTAACCTCCAGCTGAACTCAGTTTCCTTATTTTTAAAATAGCAACAGTAATTTCTTTCTACCATGAGATTGTTGAGAAGATCAAATTAGGTAGAGTCTTATTTTCTTATAGATAGAATTAACTACAATCTAACATATTCAATGCTGTAAGAGGGTTGGCTGGGCACCATTGTTAATAAGAGGAGAATATCTTTAGATCTCTTATTCTAATTCAATTGGGTCCTCCCAGCATTGCCTTGGCTCCTAAAAAGTAATAACGGTCTAGAGCAGATTAATAGATTATCTCCTTTAAGTCCTGATTTTGCCATGTGTCAATCTTATTCTAGTTCTGTGATTTTGGTCTTCTTCCTCATGGGAGACAATGCTAGACTGGAGAGCTTTGAATATCATTTTTATCACTTTTTAATAATACTCAGTAAATATGCAGAAAACTTTCACTGGAAATGTTATACTGTGGATGAATAAATGTTAATTCTCAAATTAACATTAAAATAATATTGCTCAAGAATGAAAGCCACACTTTCAGGGAGCTATATACTGCTTTCCCCCCTCCCTTTTTTCTTTTTCTCTGTGTTTCTGTGTATGTGCACGATTGCACTTGGCTGCAAAACCCAGCATAAATATCCCCATAAGGAGTGATTTCAGATTTCCTGTATTAAATAATGTAGATATGATGGGGTGAAAGTGAAATATCTCACCAGGAAATAAAAGAGTCTTAAAAAAAGACCCTCTGTCAAGAATGATGTCTTTTGTGTGCTCTTTGCCTCTGTGGATGACAAAAATGTGGCAAGTCAGTGCCTCTGAATGATTCTGCTGAAAGCAAAGAAAGAGCTTTACGGGTGAACGGGAACAATGTGTCTGCACCACTTCTCTTTCTAGAATGAGCCATCTTATTAGAGGTAGCATATTACTACTCTCACATGGTATTTAAAAATACACATGGCTACCTATAAATGCCCATTTAAAAATCCTTCACATTTCTACATATTATGACATTCAGATGAAAGATGAGGTATGACTCCTCATCATCTCTTGTCTCTCTTTCTAACTCTCCCTGAGCTTCTGCCTTTCTCAAGCATTGGTTAAAATTCTGAGATGACAGATGCCTTCCAGTGCTCTGGTCTTAGGAGAATACAAACAGCACTGAATACAGTAATTTCAAAACCAAACAGAAGGGAATCGGAATTTGATCTTAGGGAACCTTACAATAAGAGAACCACATTGCTATGGATGATTTCTCAGACTCTCATTAACATAGAATTCTCAAAGACACAAACATGTCTGATTTGGTTGTTCTGACACATACAATCTGTGTCTGCTTCAGCCATCCTGTGAATGATCATAAAATCTAGAGATCCATGTAGTATACCTCAACCCTGGCCAGCCAGAAATGTTAAGGGATTCCTTTTTATATGCTTCAGATATGTTTAAAATAGGTATATAGGAATGCACAGGCTGGAGAGACTAAAATAATATGAATTTTCTCCATGAGGAAATTAATGTGTTAAAAACATTATGTAAAGTGCACATACATAAAGCAACTGCTAATGTGTAATCTAGATCTCTCAGGTCCAATGGTCTGGACTGCTGCTTTCTCATCTTCCCTAGAGTTAAAGAAAATTACATGCAGGACTTAAAAATGAAAGCTATATTTCAGTGTCAGGCATGTGAAATCAACATTGAGCAGCCTTGCAACATTTCTGACCCACCTTCTACCTTCAGATATCCAGGAAAATAGAAAATGCCCAATGATAAATTCAAGACGACATGTTTGAAGGCTTAGAGCACTGCATTACTTTGCTGTATGAGATTTATTCTGTTCATTGAAGAATTATTCTAACTAGCAACTGACTGTTCATTGTAGCTTATGACAAATCAAGTAAGAAAATGTAGTATTAGCCATTGCTGGCTAAAATACATCTTGAAAAAATAAAGTAAGTGTCCATTATTCCCTTCCCTAATAGAGATCAAATTTGTTTTTAAATAAATATTCACACAAGTATTTTAAGAATAGTCACAACTTTGATAATTTTTAATCAATCACTAAGTCTATTACACAGGAAAATAAAACCTTTTAAAAACATTTTATTTTATTTATTTGAGAGAGAGAAGGAATGCAAGAAAGCACAAGACATGGAGTGGGAGAAGCAGGCTGCCCATTAAGCAAGGAGCCCAACGGGGAACTTGATCCCAGGACCCTGGGATCATGATCTGAGCCAAAGGCAACACTTAACCAACCAAGTCACCCAGACACCTAGAATAAAACTTTAATAATATACAAACTGACTGTGATAATCTTGTAACACATGTATCAGCAAAGTGGTATTACTATATTCTAATAAACATTTGAACTGCTGTACCGCAAGTTTTACTAAACATCAGTAAAAAGAGTTAAGGAGCGGGGCGCCTGGGTGGCTCAGTTGGTTAAGCGACTGCCTTCGGCTCAGGTCATGATCCCGGAGACCCGGGATCGAGTCCCACATCAGGCTTCTTGCTCGACGGGAAGCCTGCTTCTCCCTCTCTCACTCCCCCTGCTTGTGTTCCCTCTCTGGCTGTGTTTCTCTCTGTCAAATAAATAAAATCTTTAAAAAAAAAAGGGGGGGGGTTAAGGAGAAGTAATCTCTGATCTAGATCTCTCCAATCTGGATTATCTCTCCTTTAATTTTAGAGCTCTATGTCTAGAGACCCAGAGCAAGGGCATGCTCTCTATCTGATCCACTTTTCATTCCCCATTCATTTGTTCCTTTTTCTCTTCTTGTCCCTCCCTAAAGTTGACGGGTTTAAGATTGCTATTTCTTTAAAAGCTTAAATGGCTTTTGTGACATTTTATGGTGGTATTTCTTTAGATCTCAGCAGGACAGAGGTCTGGCACTACACAAAGGCAGTGTGTGTGTGTGTGTGTGTGTGTGTGTGTGCGCGCACGCGCGTGTGTGTGTACAAGCACACATACAAATATACATATATCCATATGAGCACAGGATATTATCTTGGACAAAACAGTTTTAATCTACAGGCAGTCCTGCAGACATTGCTTCATGCTTAAAGAAAAAAAAAATACATAAAACGGAAACCCCAACAGATTTAGTTAAGAGACCTTGGAGGTAGATGGAAGATGTGGACACAGAGGATTACCGACACTATCTATGTATCTGTATGTATGTATCACTTCAGTTTTATGTGCTGCTTTGATGAGAAAAATAGAACTCTGAAGCATCAATTTCTGGTCTGCTGACAGTTGTCTAATTTAACATCTTGAGACCTCCTTTGTTTTGCATCAATAATGATCTTAAATATAGCTGCTTTATATTTTTACTCTTCTCCCAAGAGAAGTCCTCCAGTCTAAGGTTACTTGCACTAGTAGGTAATACATATAGATAACCACAAAAGTCATATGGAATTAGAAATAAGTTTATGTTCTGGGAAGTAAGTCACATAATCTTGATATATAAACATATAGCTGAAAGAGTTTTCAGTAAGAAAAATGTAGGATATCTATTTAAGGACTAGGTTTATATTTTTATATTTAAAAATATGACATAGTCAATGTGGTTGACATCTTTGAAGGGAGGCTGTAACCAGGTAAAGGCATAGAATCTAGAACAGAGCTTCCTAAACTTTGTTTACCTGGGCAGCTCTTTCAGAGTAATATATAATCTCAAGGGTATGCATGGGAATTTAAAAAAAAAAAAAAAAAACTAGTTTGCAATTTGGTTTAGTCACATATTTGTAAAGAGAACTTACATTTTTTTCCATTATATGACTAAATACTGCATTTTGATGAAATAGAGAACAAACAGCAAGATGGTAGATTTAAACATAAGCCCATCAATAGTGACAAATGTAAAAAGACTAAGGATTTCAAATGAAAGGTAGAGAACATTGCAGTAGATAAAAAAATGCACCCAATAATACTTTCTGCAGGAAACGCACCTTAAATATAATGCAAAGTGAAAGTCAAACATAAAAGGATAATAAAATAAATGCACACATACATGCCATGCAACACTAACTTGAAGCTAGACTGACTATTTTAGTATCAGACAAAATAGGTATCAAGGCGAGGAATAATAGGTTCACAGATAGAGACCGTATGGGGCCATGAACAAGTCTCAATCATGTGTTTGGCATCCACATGGGGGTGGGGGAGCAGGTATTGGCTCAGTACAGTGTCAGAGCTCGGGTGTCCAAAGGAGATATTCCTCATGGGTGAGTATCCTGTTTCAGTTTGTAGGAGCCCAAACAACTGTGAGGGGTCGTATCAACCTGGAGCATAGTTGACGGGAAGTGAAAGTCTGCACAGCCAGAGGAGGGATGGCTATGATATTGGCAACCTGACTACATACAAGAATACTGATCAAATAAGTGATAAATGGAGACATTCCATGTCTGTGAATGGATCTAAGAATATGAAAAGGTAGATATCATTCTGAGCTCATGGTTTTCAACATATGTAGATAGATAGTATAAATATTTCACCTATCTAGCTATCTAGCTATCTGAATATGTTTGAGTTCTACAGAAGCAGAGAGTTTGACATGCAAGATGTTTATAAGAAATCAACAACTACAGAAGGTGGTGGGGGGAGAGGTGGGCAAAGGGAAAAGTCCAAGTCTCCCAAAGCCTTGTTCAACCTCAAGGGAAGCTGTATGGCCTTCCAGACTTACCCTCAGTGGGCCAAAATGCCAGGGCCTGAGTACCCTTGAGATGATAGGTCATTGGATGTGGGTTTCTTCATGAAGGCCATGGACTTGGGTGAGGTGGCTCTGGGCAGTTGAAGATAAACGGCCTGAGACTCGAAGTCTGTCTGGTGAGTGCACTCCTAGCAGACACATTTCTTGGTCTATTACACACACACATGCACGCACGCACACACACACACACACACACACACACACACACTTCAGCGATAATGCTTGTTTTGAAACACAAATTTGTCCCCATGGGGTTCATGTACTTGGGGATATTTGGAGTATAATATAAATTTTAAGTGAGTTTGTGGGCTATTTCCTCACTAAAAAACCTGGATGGAAGTAGAAAACTGTGCTCAGCTAACCTGAGATGGCAGGAACCACATGCTCACACATGTTCATACCACAAACAATGACTAGCTATTTCAGTTCATTGCACGGATCGTCCTATAAGGTTGTGTTTTTTTTATATTTTTCTTACTTATGAACTGTTCCCTATGTATGAAAACAAAACAAAAAAACAAACAAAATAAAAACCTCATTCAGTAACTCAAATATATTTCAGTGTCCTGGTTCAAAATACCAAACTGTGTATCCAACTAGTAAAGCAAAGACCATAGGAGGACACAGCCAAATCCTGCAGAAGTGGCTCCTTAGTGCCCTTAGTGGCTGGTTTAGTAGTTAATAATGTCCCTAATATATTCAGAGCCTTTAATTGTTGAGTAACACCATGGATTCAAGGGAGAAAAGAGTGGGAGGAAAACCAACAGTAATACAGAAATTAAAGAAGATTATGACATTGGATCAAATATCCGGTTTTGCAAAAATCTTGATAAAATATCTAATATAAGAATATGGCCCAAAGGACTTATAAATCAAAGACAGAAAAGTCTGCCCCAAGATTTAAAGCTGTGAAAGATGGCTTGACTGTGGCATTTGGAACGATGGAACAATGATGCATCTCCGTCTACATCAGGAGTTCCAACCTTCCTTCTGATTTCACATCACCCAAACTTCCACCAATTCCCAGTAACTGAGAAGCTACAGTTCTTCCAATATGTACATCCACAAAATTTTAAGTATTTTTTAAAGTGAAGCATGACATTTTAAATATCATATATACTACAGTAATTATGTATTTTTAACCATTTATTATGTGTCAAACTATTATTAGATTCTTATCTTTATTTACTATTTCACTGAAGAAAAAGTAGAGTGTTTCTGTTCTCCCAGTTTTCCATAAGGCCTGTGGTTTTTATTGCCTGATTATGCATAGTACAGTGATTTTTAGCAACATGTGTAACATTATAGTAGAACTGACTACATATACATATATACCCACCACTTTCATCTATGGCATAAACACTGTATGTGATTATATAAGAAAAAAATTGGATCATATGCTGCAGGTAGGATCATGCGATTTCATTTTTTTTAGTTTTATGCCTTCTGATTTTTAAATAAATATTTATGAAATAAGTGAAGATTTTATTCTCATTATGAAAAACAAAGTGAAGGAACAAGCACAGTGAAATGCTGAGCTGTTGTAGCAGCAATTTCTTATCTCCTGAGAAGGGAGAAAACCCCATTACGGGAACAGCTTAGCATAGTTTAAAAGCGCAGTTGGATGGTATTTAATAGCAAAAGCATTCAACTTGGGACAGCAATGGGTTCCCACGGCACTAGACAGCAAACACATTCTGAAGTGTAATGATGACCTAGTCCTATTCATATACTGCATTATTCTCCTTAGTGTAGAAATTTCATGAAAAAGGCATAAGCGTGTGTGGGAAGATGTGCTGAAGACTGCTAGAATAATGGATGCGTATATATGCTGGTGAAGTTCTCATGAATTTTATCTTCTCACATCCATGCTTGTCCTAAGGCATCTCTGAGCACTTCTCTGAAGAAGTGTGTTTTATTAACCTCTGAGGTAAAACTCTGAAAGACTCTTCCTACCCTGGCCTTTGTTTTACAGTCTGATATTTAAAGGTTGTTCTAAGTGCCTTTGAAATGACAAGAGGAGAAAGGGAGGGATTTCTTGCAGATCAATGAAAAAAGGAGAGAGAGAGAGAGAGAGAGGCTGATAGGTTATAGGTTATGCCCAAGTCAATGAACCCTAGACTCTCAGCTTTACCAAAGGTTCCTGTGCCTTATGACCTGGAGAAACAGCCAGTCAGGAGCTTGCCCAGGGATGGTATCCTGGATATTCTTCACAGAACAGAAGTCAGAGGCCCCCATCTTACTAAGTAAGCAGCTAGCTTTGTGACACAAAAATAAAGGCAGTCCACCAAAACATTGTTGCTCTCAGTCTGTATCCTTGTGTCTGACTCTTTTCTTCCATCTTCTATATGTGTGTCCCAGTTGACCAGATTGTAGCTACAATTCAGTAGGACTTTATAACTGCCCCCATTCTTGTCTGTCCTATGGGAGGCAAAGAGAAAAACAACCTACCTCACAACAGTAGATCCTGCCCATTCAAGATTAGTGGGGAAAAATAATGGGTTACAGATTAGAGAAAATTCCAGAAAGTAGGCCCTTCTGAGAATACGTACAGCAAAAATTGTAGAATGCATTCAGTCAACTGGAAATTGTATTAGAAACCATTATCTATAATTAGAACGTATCTGTGAAGCTTATGGAAAGAATTCTAGGCTCAAATATCTGTTAAGACAATAGTGGAACCACCAGCTGTCTTTAGCATGAAGAGTCTATCTGTATTTGTTCATTAATTCACTGGGATTTCAAAAGTGTCATTATGTTTTATCAGGTGAAGAGTACAAATGTACCCCACAAAAGGTTTTGAAATCTCAAAACAGGGGTACCTGGGTGGCTCAGTCACGTAAGCAGCCAACTCTTGATTTTGGCTCAGGTCATGATCTCAGGGTCATGAGATCCAGGCCACAACAATCTCTGGGTTAAGTGCAGAGCCTGCTTAAGGTTCTCTCTCTCTATCTATCTCTCTATCTCTCTCTATCTCCCTCTGCCTTTCCCCTGCTTGTGCTCTCTTGCTTGCTCACTCACTCCCTATCTGAAAATAAAATAAAAACTCAAAACACTGAATAACTTAGCTTCCCCGAAAAGCAACTTACCCTAAGTGGTTCTCTCAACTGTCTGGGAACATTTATTTGAATAGTCTAAGAAAAAGTGAACACAGTGTATATTATGTCTGATAGTCTATTCGACATTACTAAATCTGAAAGTCATTCTTCTGCCACAGAAGATGTAGTCACTGTATTTTTCAAAACCCATGTGACATATACCATCACAAAGCTTATTAAAAGCAACACACAGGGCAAGATGTGTATTTTCCAATTGTAAAGTCCTCTTCATTTCTCTGAGATCAAGAAAAGGATAGAACAGCAGAGAGCTCATAAAATTTAAAAGTAATGCTCAAAAGCATTTCAAGTCAACAGATATATTCTTCACCCTAGATATGTATTTTATTAGATACAGTTCTGTAGCTTTCTGGAATACATTTTACCATGAAAAAAATTATCTTTTGTTGCCTAGAACAGTTGGCATCAAACCAAACTTAAATCTCTGTGGTCTTAAGCATAATGTGAAGAAGAAAACAAATTTCCTTATTATTATTTTGAGAAAATATTTGGAGTACAATTAAGTGGTTTCAAATGAGAAAGCAAAGATTGAGTCTTAATTCCATAAAACTTTATTTTCTGGAAATATTTCCAAATACTTTTCTTTGAATATTAAGATCACACCTATACTTCTTTTACTGCTATATTGTTTTATTTCCCAATAATTCTGAAATATGAAATAATCATAGGCATACTTCAGTGGCCTCAAAGGTTTTTGGAGCCTTTTTCTCCTCCTTTTCGGAGTCATATTCCTTTTAGAACTTCCTCAAGATGACCATCATACTGGCCTTCAAATATGCTGATTACCTTTAATATTTATAGATAATACCAGCATTCCACATAACGTTTCCAAAGAGGCTAATTTGCAGGTCTCTACCATAGTTCAAAATTAATCATCTCAAATATGAGCTGACAGCTGTTAATAAAAAGCTATGACACCACAGAGATAGATTTCCAATTTACTAAGTTGCCTTATTAACAGAAAATTCTTTAAGATGCAAAGAAAGACTTTGTGGGGGCACCTGGGTGGCTCAGTCACTAAGCATCTGCGTCTGCCTTTGGCTCAGGTCATGATCCTGGAATCCCAGGGATGGAGTCCTGCATGGGTCTGCCTGCTCTGCGGGAAGCCTGGTTCTCCTTCTCACTCCCCTGCTTGTCTTCCCTCTCTAGCTGTGTTTCTCTCTTTCAAATAAATAAATAAAATCTTAAAAAAAAAAAAAGTAAGAAAAGAAAAGAAAGGACCCAAAGAAAGACTTTGTAATAATGGGACTCAATGTGATAGGGGAGGGAATTTTTGGATATTAGTTACTTACTTTTCTCAGAATGGGTGAGGTAAGGGAAAGCAGGCAAAAAGGGGGATTACTATTGATGTCCTCAGAATCATCCCACTTTCAAAGCCTTGTTACTTCTAATACATGTCCTCATCAAAATTACTTATGACTGGAGGAAAACATGAAGTTCAGAAAACCTCATAAAATTAAGATTTATGAGCTTATCTTACCAAGTCTGCTTTTGTGAAATATGAATGGGTTGACATGATTAAAAACTTCTAAATACCACATAAAACAAATGTGCTGCCCTATATAAACTTCAAAAGAGAAAAGAAATTATATTTGCATATTTTTAAGAGCTTTGGTCTCTTCAGGTGTGGTTTCTCTGGTTTTCTCTCTTATATTCTAGACTATCAGTGCATTGTACCAAGAAAATATATACTTTTTAAACTTTTGAGCATACTGTGAAAATAATTTGTATTTGGAGCCTCATCATTGTGCATGGAAGTACACTAATGATATTAAATACATACTTGGTACTACGCTTGTTTGGAGAGAAGAAACTGGAATCCCTATACAAAACGTAATTCCAATAAAATAATTGCGAATCAGTTATGTCACATGTATGGGGGAAATGGTACAGTACATGCAGAAGTTACTTTGAATTATCACTTTGTCTACCAATTTGTTTTTAATTACCTATTGAACCAATGCCAAGTTCCTTGTTTTATTTATCTTCTAATTCAAGTTGTATTACATAGGGACAGTATAACCAAAGTTTGTTGAATTAACACAACAATAAATCTGTCTCTTGAGAGAAGAGCTTCTTTACATAAAAATATTTTTTCACTTGCATATGCTTTTCTGCAATCCTATTACAACCTAATTTTGGTTGCTGTTGTTATTGGTAGACTCTTTGCCACATTGACTCCAGAATGGAATATAAAAATAAAATTGATGGAGAATATACCAAGAGCATACAAGAGGATGTCGAAGTAACAAACATGTCTTGAATGCCTGTTTCAACCTGTTTTTTTACCCTACCTGATTGATTCACCTTGGCAATTGATAAAGGTAGATGCTATTATCTAAATTTTACAACTGAAGTAAGGAAGTCTCACTGAGATCATATGATTGGTCTCTGACCTCACCAGAAATGCTTGGTGGAACTAAAAATTCAGGGTGATTTCTCCATGCCCTGTTTTTAGTTGGTGGCCATACAGACATAGAAAATTTATCTAAAACATGTTGATCTATACTTATATAAGAAACAGAGATGGGAATTGGGGCACCTGGGTGGCTCAGTCAGTTAAGCATCTGCCTTCTGCTCAGGTCATCATCCCAAGGTCAAGAGGTTGAGCCCTCCCATTACGTTCCTTGCTCAGTGGGGAATCTGCTTCTCACTCTCACTCTACCCTTTCCCCCATGTGAGGTGTCTCTCTGTCTTCTACACACTCTCTCTCTTTCAAAAAAACAAAATCTCGAAGACGAAAGAAAGAAAGAAAGAAAGAAAGAAAGAAAGAAAGAAAGAAACAGAGATAAGGATCTATGCTGCTACCCCCAAAATAACTTTTCCAGAATCAGGAATTATGAATATATTAGAAGACTGTCCTCACTTGGGAAGTATGTAAGTGATGCATGGCGTCTCAGTGTCTCCTCCACTAACAGCAGTCTACATTCTGACTTGAACTCCATGCTGCAGTCCTCACACAGCAAACACCAGCCAGACAGCTTCCTGCTTCCAGGACATTCCCCAAACCATCCTGCATTATTTTATTCACTTTGCTTCCTCTGCCTCAAAGCCCTATTATTTTGACCCACTTGCAGGCAAACCCACACTTCTTTTGTGGTGTAAATCATATGTTCACCATAAAATAAAATATTCTGCAATCTTTGTTTACAAGACCATAGACAGATTCCCTTCGATGTGTCTTTGACCAACTCCCTCACCTTAATGTCCTTTCTCAAATGTCACCTTCTAAATGAGAACCATTTTAACCACTCTATTTAGTATTTAAGGTCTCCCCCATCTCTCCCTCAGTTTCTTGTATTCTGCTTATGTATTTTCCATTGTACTTTTTATTTTATTTTATTTATTTATTTGAGAGAGAAAGACTGAGTGAGAGAGAGCATGAGAGGGGAGAAGGTCAGAGGGAGAAGCAGACTCCCCACGGAGCTGGGAGCCGGATGTGGGGCTCGATCCCAGGACTCCAGGATCATGACCTGAGCTGAAGGCAGTGGCTTAACCAAATGAGCCACCCAGGGAGCCCTACATTGCACTTTTTTAAAAAAGATTTTATTTATTTATTTGACAGAGATAAACACAGCGACAGAGGGAACACAGGCAGGGGGAGTGAGGGGGGAGAAACAGGCTTCCCGCCAATCAAGAAGCCTGATGCAGGGCTCAGTACCGGGACTCTGAGACCCGACCTGAGCGGAAGGCAGTGGCTTAACCAATTGAGCCACCCAGGCGCCCCCCATCCACTGCACTTGTAATGAACTTCATAATTAACTTATTGTTCTCCTACGAGTCCTCAATGGTATGTATGAACAAACAGACACCTAACATAAATGGGGAGAAAATTGTATTCTTCCCTTGCTTGGATGTTCTCTAAAGTTCAAACTAGGAAACCCTAGTGCTGGCGGCTACAGCAGAAGATATTACACTTCAGGAATTGTACAGGAAGCGTCTTTATATATGGGAAGAGCAGGACAAGTCATTCTGCAGAGAAAACTAGAGACAGGATACACAGCTGGAAAATAACAGAGGGACAGAGGAAGAAAGGCATTAAGAAACTGAAAAAGAAGCACTCTTGGTTTCCAACCTTTGGAATGCATTTATTTAAGCCCAAGTTAACACCCATGCTTAGGGATGGATGATGGGCCTTAACCTTCCTGTTAGCCTCCATGTTTTGCTTAAACTGGCTTTTCTAGTTTTCTGTGAAAACAAGAACATCACACCTAATAAAATAATAACCTCCATCTTTGTTCTAAGTAATTTTAATGTAGTTAATGTGCAGGTCTCACAAATTGTAAACATCCTGTAAGTACCACATTTTGTTCATTTTTCTTTTTTTCCAAATATGCCAAGCATTGGTTTAGTCAACAGGTGGTTTTGATAAGTTTGGTTCTTAGTGTATTTTTCTTGACCTATATATTTTTTTTTAAATGAAGACACTGCCCCTAGATGTTAACATTTGTAAATATAGAAATAGCTTTCAAGCTTAAGCTTTCTCTCCTGTAACATGAACAAAAAAAATTCACTTTATAGACTTCTTATAGATATTTGAAAATTGCTCAAATAAAACATTTTGTAAACTACTGGGAACAGAGCAAAGTTAGAGAAAGGGTTAAATGCTTGATAC
Source organism: Spilogale gracilis (assembly GCA_004023965.1). Classification (NCBI taxonomy): domain Eukaryota; kingdom Metazoa; phylum Chordata; class Mammalia; order Carnivora; family Mephitidae; genus Spilogale; species Spilogale gracilis. The sequence goes on along the minus strand of PITA01008180.1, from coordinate 12,417 downwards.
TTGGCCTCAAGTAACCAGTCAAATAATCATCTACCACAGCTGTTCTTGCTCTCCTCTTATACTGATGCATGTGTCCTTGATGGCATAAGGTGCAGAAACCAAGTTAACTTGGCCAGTCACCTAACTACCTTAGAGGCAGCCTTATCTAGAGGTTAGGGGCAATCTCTGGAGCCAGACTGCCTGGGTTTGAATCTCAGCTCTGCTGCTTCAAGCTGTGTGACCCTAAGCAAGTTACCTACCTTCTCAATATTCAGTTGGCTCCTCCCCAAAACGAGCTTTTAAAATAAGAAACCCCACTTCGGAGGACCGGATCAAAGGTCCAGTAAGTCTCCAGTATGCTTGGAATCATCCAGGCATATAATAAATACTGTATAAGTGTTTGTTGATTTAAAAAATTCTTGTACCAAATTCTGGCTTTTTTTCAACTTGTTTTTTACAAAGAACTTCACATAGGGTGATAAAAATAGGTACCATTTATTGATTGATTACTATATAAGGGAAATTGGGCTAAGAACTAACTTAATCTCTTTTGATTGTTATGAGAACTTATTAGAAGCATCTTCCCATAAGTATAGCATGTTTGGAAAGCAGAAATAGTGGGCAAAGAGGAAGAGAAGAAGGAAGAGGGAGAAGTTTTTTTTGTTTGTTTGTTTTGTTTTGTTTTTAAGTACTTGTGTAACCTAAATGCTTGAGCAAAAATCATTACAACTAACCTATGAGCTGGTTGCTCTTATTCTTTATAGTTTACAAGTGGAGAAACGGACAACATTGAAAGATTAAGTGTCACACTAGTATAATCTTTAATCATACTATTTGTGGAATTAAAATATTCTTTTAAAAAAGAGAATGAAGGGGCGCCTAGGTGGCTCAGTTGGTTAAGCGACTACCTTCAGCTCAGGTCACGATCCCGGAGACCCGGGATTGAGTCCCACATCGAGCTCCCTGCTCGGCAGGAAGCCTGCTTCTCCCTCTCTCACTCCCCCTGCTTGTGTTCCCTCTCTGGCTGTGTTTCTCTCTGTCAAATAAATAAAATCTTAAAAAAAAAAAAAAGAGAGAGAGAATGAAAACACATCTATTTGCAGAATGCATTGCCCACTGAAATTATTATTTTTCACAATTAAGATACAAAAATCATAGGATTTTAAGTCTATCAATGTTCTATGTCCAACAAAACTATATGTTTAGTTCAACTTCGGGGCAAAAAATCAGGTTCTCAGTTAAAATTCATCAGCAAGTGTTACTAATAATAATCTCATGACTAAAAAAAATTTTTTTTCTTTGTTTTGGAGTCCCTCTACTGAAGGAAAGTCCTGGTTGCCAAATAAAATTTATATGTTTAGGATTGACTGAAAAGAACATTTATTGAATTTTCAGTAGTTAATGCATTATTACTCTGGATTTCCCCCAAGAATAGCTTGATTCTCAGAAGGTAATTTTTAACATTTTAGCTAAAACTCAGAGACTCTTTTATGAGATTTTTGTAGTATACTGAGATGGGTAGATACATATTTGGATCATCAGACTTTTAGTACTGAACATCCATCAAAAGAAGCAAAAACTAATCATTTGTCAAGGTTACCATGAACTTGAATGAGTCTTGCATATAATTTCTGTAGTGCAATCTCACTTAACCTGTGTATGAATCTTGAACTTAAAAAAGTCACTATTGGGCGCCTGGGTGGCTCAGTGGGTTAAAGCCTCTGCCTTCAGCTCAGGTCATGATCTCAGGGTCCTGGGATCAAGGCAGGCATCATCTGGCTCTCTGCTCAGCAGGGAGCCTGCTTCCTCCTCTCTCTCTCTCTGCCTGCCTCTCTGTCTGCCTACTTGTTAATCTCTCTTTGTCAAATAAATAAATATAATCTTTAAAAAATCACTTTTTATATTTTTAGATATAAATCATCATATCTAACTATTCTTTCTTTTATTTAAAGTTCTTCACAGAGGTGCCTGGGTGGCTCAGTCGTTAAGCATCTGCCTTTGGCTCAGGTCATGATCCCAGAGTCCCAGAATTGAGCCCCACATCGGGCTCTCTGCTCAGCAGGAAGCCTGCTCCTCCCTCTCTCACTCCCTCTGTTTGTGTTCCCTCTCTAGCAGTGTTTCTCTCTGTCAAAAAAATAAATAAAATCTTAAAAAAAATAAAGTTCTTTACAGTGCTACCTGATGAGGCCCTCTAACTTAATCATACTGCATATGCTTATATCTGAGCTTGAGCTGGACAATGATGTATGATACTGTCATTCAATTAATGCTTACTTGCAAGGAACAGCTTATTGTAGTGTTAACACTGACATCTGAATATGAAGAAAAGGTTTCCTTTATTTTTTCCCTCTTTTATATTGTATGGTTCTCCAAGAAGATATAGCATCCATTGACATTTATACATCAAACAAGAAAATGGCATTGAGCTATATAAAGACACAACTGTGATGCACACAAGGAATGATGCTCAAATCTGTAGTCATTTGATTGTGCTATACACAACTCTCAGAAAATGTTAGGTCAGATAGACAAAAAATAAGTTATGATATAGAGTCTGTGAATAAAAACAATAGGATTGTATAGTTATGTGTAAGGAGAAAACTTCTGCCTTGAATCCAATTAGAAAACATTTTATTTCTAATTCTAGATGAACATTTAGAAGAAGTAAAGAAGACTAAAAAGAAAATCTCAAAAAACCCCAAAAGTAAAACCATCAAGATTATATTCTCTAACATAAATGTGATGAAACTAAAAATTAGAAACAAGAAGATAAAAAAGTCTAATACTTTTTATGCTTTTAAAACTTGGGCAAACAAGTTCTAAAAATGTAATGATTTACTCTCTTTGGGACACTTGGTCTATTCAAGAAATAAACAATACAATTATTATACATGAAGAAATTAATAGTATGAGAAACATACAGAGTACTCCACATAAGAACATATGAAAAATGCATGATGTAAAATGTTTGCATAAAACAGAAAGTATAAAAATGACATAAGTGTCCCATTAAGAAGAAAAATGTGGAAGAAATTATTGAAGAAAAAAGTAGAAATGGTTAGGTCAAAATCAACAAAAGAAGTAATTTCATCAAATGCTGCTTTTATGAAAGAATTCACAAAATTACCTGGTTTGTTTGAGAAAGGGTCAAAGAAAGAATGAACTATATAAACCCCATTAATAATATAAATCAGTCTACCATACCAGGTAGGAGGTGCTTTAAAACATTGTAAAAGAAAAAGGTTTCTATGATCTGAATACACTAAATTCTATTTTACTATCTAAATAAATATCAATCTAATGGACCTAGATATAGAAGGTACATAAATTATTAAAGTTCTCTGAAAATGGCAGATTTTTATGTCAACAATAACCAACTTTTGAAAGTTTTGGCAAAAAGAATATATATTTGACATATTAATAAAACTACTTACTTAGAAATAAGTTTAAAGAAATGTACACAGTCTACATTACAATCACATAAAATTTAAAGGACACACACATCAAATAAACTCAACATATTCCTGAAAGGGAATTCTAAATCTTTTGAAGATATAAACTATATTCAAATTAGCCTACAAATTCAATGCTATTCCAATCAAAATCAAAGCTGTTTTTATGACTATTAGTAATGAAAGCTGCTAATCCACATAATTTCACATAAATGAGTAAATAAATACTAGTAATAGCTAACAAATATTTGCCAAAAAAAGGTATAATTAGGAAGAACATACTTGAATGAAACTCTTTAAAGGATTTATGATTAAAATAGTTTTATCCTAACAAATGAAGAAACATAATAGCTTAGAAGGAGACAAATATTTAAATAGAAATGGTATTTAAAATCTTGCCATCATGATAGACTATTACAATAAATGGTATAGATATAGAAGGAAAATGATTTAAGAAAAGAATATCTACCACAAAATTGTATCAGTCCATGTTAAAGATGTATTCATAAGCCAATGTCAAAAATAATGCCAAACTAAAGTAGGCTGAGAAATGAAGAACAGAGATGGGAAAGAGTGCTTCCCCTACTTGTTGTGTTAAATCAGGTAACCAAGTACCTTCAAAGGGTAGGTTGAACCTAAATTATGGAAACATGTGTCTAGGACTTACCTAAAATCTATTCTCGCCTTCTTTACAACCAACAAAACTTCTATATTATTGGGTGATAGCAACATAGCCAGCTAAATGTCAGTATTTCTCAACATTCCATTGTATCTAGGTATGACTACATGACTATACTCTGGCTAATCACATAGAAATGAATTTCAGGGAAGGAGTTCATGAAAAGCTTTTTTAAGAGGATTAGACAGTTGATGGATAAACCCAATTTTCCCATCTACCTTTTCTAGCTTTGGCTACCTGGAACTCAGGTGCTATGGCTGAAGTGTCAAGAGTCCTGGAACAATGGAACAGAACGATACAAGGCTTACTCATGGGGCCTGATTTATCCCTGGATGTAACATAATAGCACAGGTCATACAATCTCTGAACTCCTTTTGCATGGGAAAATAAACCCATGTGTATTGAAGTCTCTGTTGTTTTTGGATTTTTGTTATGTGCAGGCAAGTCTAAAAATAAATCATGCAGGGTGCAAGAGATTCTGAGATGGCTGGAGATAATGATTTAAGTATAAGTATAAACTTAGTAGAACATAAACGTTAGAAAGAAAATAAGGTTTTGACAATGCTAACATTGTCACCCCATATCCTTACTAAGGAATGACAGCAGTTACTGTATTAAAGGAGAGAGTAAAAATCAAACAATTATATTGAGAAAATATTCTACTAATAAGACTGAACACATCTCAGAGTGTTCTCAGAACAAGTATACTTTACTTATGTACGGAATTTTATGGATCTGACCTGAACACATGAGACATTTTTTTCCTCCATAATTTTTTTTCCAATTTTAAGGAGCAGAGATCCTATAAGGAAACTCCAATATCCAGTGAAAATATGGTGTAAAACATCTAAAACCTTACTTTTAAGTCATTTTGGAAGAGTCACACGTTTATGAGTATTTAATTCAAACATTTTTGCTCAACAAGAGTATGTGACTGCTATGAACTAAAACATATAGTGGATGTCTTCTGAGATATTATATTTAGCCTTTACTCATATTTAAAACACTCCTTTTAAGTTTATTATTATTTTAAAATATAAATTCAATTAGCTAAGATATGGTACATAATTAGTTTCAGATGTAGCATTCAATATTAGTTGTGTATAACACCCAGTGTTCTTCACATCACCTGCCCTCCTTAATGCCCATCATTCAGTTACCCCCATCCCCCCACCCACCTCCCCTCAGCAACCCTCAGTTTGTTTCCTATAGGAAAGAGTCTCTCATGGTTTTTATCCACTCTTTCCTTAGGTATATATAAAATATAAACATAAAAATATAAATATAAAAATATTGTATAAGGTGATGCTCTAATGAACAGATGTGAAACTTGTTGCAAAAAAATAGACTTAAAACTCTGTTAGTATTTATACGTTGATCATTAAAAAGAAGACCATAAAAAACTGATAGCTAAATTTATGTTTTAAACTCGTTTTTAACAATTTTAATATTAGTATCAAGACTAGCGAATTGTTTAAAAATGTTCTAGAAATAGATGTTAATTTCTGATTGAGTTGATTTTTTAAAATGTGCATGTATATATATTAGCTTTGAAAATAAAAATTTAACCAGATTTCATGAGTATGCAGTGGCAGATAACACCAAGAGGCTTTGTTGTTAAATACCCAGCAATGTAAGAGGGGGTGTCCTACCAGGTACAGAACTGTGGAATTTGGTAGCACACCTCCAGAACTGTCCAGTAGAGCTCTCTCAGTACTCAGAAGAGCATCAGAAAATGCAAAAGATCAGTGGCAGAAGCTTGCAGGAATTTGGGACAGACCAGATCTAAGGTGTGTGTACGAAGAAGAAAGGCAGTGAGGGCTTCTCTCGGAAGAAGGACAGACTCCTGAAGAGACATCAGGGCTGAACTCTACATATAGCCCAATGAACATTACAGACATTTACAAAATTGTGATCACTCTTGGGAACCTGGGTGGCTCGGTCTGTAGACATCTGCCTTTGGCTCTGTTTATGGTCCCAGGGTCCTGGGATCGAGTCCTGCATGGGGCTCCCTGCTCGGTGGGAAGCCTGCTTCTTCCTCTCCCATTCTGCCTGCTTGTGTTCCCTCTCTCACTGTCTGTCTCTGCTAAATAAATAAATGAAAATCTAAAAAAAAATATTGTTATCACTCTTGAAATTGTCATTTTCTATATGATCTCACTCGTGACTCCTTTCTACTTTTATTGGCTTCAAGGAAAAATTCTGAGAATGTTTTCAAAATACAACCTCTGAGTGTGGCAAAATCTACAAAGCCAAACTTCAGGTTTGGAATTTGAAACCTCTCAGAATACAGGCTCCTTTATCTGCTCTGGCTCCACTGTCCACAATACCTACTAGCTCCCACAAGATTTTCGTCATTTTCTGAATGTGCCTTTGCTCCTACTCGTCCATGTATCCCTAGCTGATTTTTATTCTGCTTGGAATGACCTTCTCCATTTTACCTCAAGGTAATTCTAAACATTCTTTCGGGATCCAACCTGGATACTTTTCCTGTATGTAGGGTGATCTGATTGCCTGTTAGTCTCTATGTCTCTCCTATTCCCACCAAGTACAGGGATGATAAGCTGTAGATTGAATGTACCTCAATATAACACACTGTCTTATAGAAGCTGTTTGCATATCTGACCCCTTCCCCCTGCAGGGCTGAGACTATTTCAGGAAAACTTCAGCATACCAGTTGAGGAAAACATACCCTGATCAGAAAGGATGGGGTACACTGAAAAGCACCCCCATTGAGCAGGAAGCACATCCATTCATAGGCTCATATTCTGCCAGGCAGAGTTTTCCAAGAAGCTAAACAGGACGGGGAGCTGTGAACTCAGGAACACCTCACGTCTCAAACCTTGTCTTCATTTCCTCTCATGACTTCCCACCCTTCATTTATGTCTATTTTTCCAGCCCCAAAGCCACTCTCTATGTATAGTGTGGGGGTGGGGGTGGGGACATCCTTAGAGAAAACCTTGCCTTCATCTCCCATTTTCTTGGTAAGAGAAGTGAGCTATCCAAGTGCTCAAAACAAACAAACAAAAAGGTACAGACTTAAAACTGGAGTACAACCTTCTCCCTCACTAAGAGGGGCTTTCCTGTTTATCTTTCACTTATATTATAATTAGGAATAAGTTAGACTCTTTCAAGAGTTGAAATGGTCTGTTGTAAACATTCCTATTTTAAACTGTTGTGTTTATATGGAAGCTATTTGGATGGTGAAAGAATTTACTTTTATAAGAATAACATGCTCTATAAGTTGATAATTGCACATACATATGATATAATACTACAATACTGGAGTATTGTATTGAACTCTGTATTTTTTTTCTCTTTGATCCATCCTCAGACCTCACAAGTACCTGACAAATATTAATCAACCAGTAAGTATTTCTGAATGAATGTGCACATGAATGACGTAGTATGCCATATTCAGAAACCACTAAGGTTGGTTATTGTAGCCTATCTTCAAGAAAACTAATTGTACAATATTGTACTAAATGTCTGTTGAAATTTTCTCATAGGGAAGTAGGCAAAATAACAATAAATAGCATGAACTATTGCCAAAGTAAAAGGGTGAAATTCCCAGGGCCAGCGTTTACAAATTCTTTGAACTTGGACCACTATGAATCTAAGCCATGAGTATAATTATCCAACTCTGTGATATCTCAATGTATCATTGGGAAGACTAGTCATCGCTGCTCCTCTCACACCATCTTTTATTTCCTTCTTTTTTTTAATATCCTTATTATAAACATCCTTCCTTTTTAAAATATCCCACTGAATCAATTTTCTTATTAACCTGACATTGTCACCTAAGCAAGTGAAATGACATTTCTTCTTAAAGATTGGTTTTACGAATGTTTTCCATCTTTTCTGAAACTATAGATATTAGTTCAATTAGAGAGCTAACCCATGCTGATGTCATATTTTAGATTCATATGTTTAATATAGGTTTTGCATTTTGTTTCTAGAGATACAAAAATGTTTAAACATGTATTTATTGTACTTTTCTTAATTACTTCCTAATAATTCCTCCATAGTTTCAGTGCGGTAAAATATGATTGTCAAAAGCTTAAACATCAAAGAGGCACTGATGAATATGGCCACAGAATTTGACAGCCAGAAATACTACCAATATCTGTGCACATGCTAATTAACATACCTAAATAAACACATCCCCACACATTGAGAATTATAACTTTCTAAATCATTATATCCACAAACCCTGCCATGCACAGTTTTTATAATATAGATAATGGTCAAATAGATTATACTGCCTTGACAGCAGAGCTGCTTTCCATGTGTTTAATAATTTTTAGGTATGCGGAATAAATGTCCAAGTCTGTTCCAACAACACAAGTAGTGAGAAACACAAACTTCTAAGTTTTAAAAATCCAGCTGACATTAAAATATCTCTTCATTTAAATCTTACCAAAGAAGGCAATAACCCTAAGGCACTCTTCACAACTAAACTGTTAATTATTATTCACATTTGACTTTAGAAAGAGGGAAGAAAACAAAAACAAACAAACAGAAACTTTGAATCAGTGCAATATGCATTTGCACTATTCCTGTTCAGTAGTTTTAGATACATTCTTGTTAAGAATATTGAACCTTATCTATATTTCTATGGTTGTTGATCTATCAGACTACTGGGGGAAAAAATAAGAACAGAAAAAATAAATTGGGGGAAGTCCCTATTAATTCAGTGAATTGGTAAGAGTTCTTTGAATTCCTACTATGTGCCAAGCAGAAAAAAAAATAACAGAATGCATAATTTTTAATGCTCTGGATGTTCTTCATTTAAATGAGACAAATAAAACAGCTCTGGAGAGAACTACTAATATACCTATGCATAATTGTACATAGCGTGGACGAATTTAAACATTTATCTTTTATCACTTATCACTAGTTCATATTTATATGTACATGGACACACATACACACAGATATATAAATTATACATATAATTTATACATAGATTATAATTATATCTATATATATTTATATAGAGAGATATAAATGGTAAGTTAATATAATGTATTAAAAGATGCACCTTCCACCATTAGCAGAAAGCTAGAAAGCCACGAATCTGAGATCAGCTAGCCTTGTATACTGTCGTGCTTTATAGCCATTGAGGCAGAAACCAGAAGTCGAATACTCGGTATCCTCACCACTACCAACACCATTACAAATCATGACACCCTCTTGATAAGACTTTTACTGCATTTTTCAGGACCTTAATCCACCTTCATTTTTCTTTTTATTCTTGGTGATAATATATTATTTAATATTTGCCAAATGAATATGTATATAGGTTAGCACTAATTCTTTTTAAAAATATTTTATTTCTTTGAGAGACAGGGGGAAATCCAAAGAGAGAGAGCACAAGTAGAGGGGAAGAGCAGAGAGAGAGGGAGAAGCAAACTCCCTGCTGAGCAGGTCCCCGATGTGGGGCTCGATTCCAGGACCCTGGGATCATGACCTGAGCTAAAGGCAGATGCTTAACTGACTGAGCCACCCAGGCACCCCATCACTAATTCTTATTACAAGATGGTAAAAGTAGGTGGTGCAGGGAGAGGAAAGGACCTCAAATATCAGATAGTATTAATAATTATTATTATTATAATTATACCATGCTAAATATTTGGAAATGTACGTATACTTTTGTGGGTCCAGATAGAGTTCCTAGGTCATACGGACATTCACCTACCCGGAATGATTTATATGTCACAGAAGGATTCAAAGAAAAGTAATTAAGTAATATCTAGCTGCTGATTCAGGAGTATGACATAATGTCCCAACCTCCACAACCCTGTTAACATATTAAAGGCCCAAACCAAAGCATCTAACTGATAGGTTAACTCTATAATTGTTAAAGGATATTTCAAGGCATAGAAAAGTCTACCTTTTGTGGTGTTAGTTAGGAAATGATGGGGATGGGACAGAGGGAGGGAGATGGAGCATGAGAGAGAACATCAAGTGATCAGATATAGTAAACTATGAATATAAGCTAGTTGGAAAGTTCCAGAAGTGGAAGAAAGCTACCCCACACTTCATTTGGAGCTTCAGCTCCTCCTCCCTCACTGCTGTCAATAAGCAGGGGGCCACCCCATGGCTGGGCAAAGGGAAGCCCTGGGCCTCACTGACTCTAGCTTTCCTGAGGTTCCACCCTCTGTTGCAACACAGTTTTGAGGGGCAAAAGTGAAAGGGCTGGCTCTGGCAAAGGGAGGCTGGTACAGCAGACCTACCATGGAACCACGCCAAGATTTATCTTGGCTGAGTTCAGAACACCCACTGGGGAGAGACTACGACTGTGGGTACTGAGGTAACAGCCTAAACAGCCCGGACTTCACCTGAAACACCCAATAGGTAAGACATGCCCCTGGTGGACTGGGAACACCAACCCTAGAGACAACAGCACATAGAAGACATCGCGCACAGAGACGTGGACTTCTTCAAACTACACAACCAGCACAGGGGAAATGGGAGTGAAGCTGGAGTTCAAACCTGGGTTGCCTGACTCTGGGCCCGGACATTTTCACTCATACTTCTTTGAAAGGCTTGAACTCTCCCTCTTCACTTCTTGCTGTGGGTATTACCTTTGCCACCCCATCTCAAATAGAGAACCACAATCTAATCCTATTATGGGAAGAAGATGAATAGTGAAATGGGTAAAGGTATGGGTTTGGGAGGAATCCTGAGCTTGGACTGAAGTGACATCCTACCTGTGGCTACAATCTACCTGTGATAGAGTATCATATTCTGGGCTCAGTGATCCAAGATGGTGGAAGAGTAGGAGACCTAAATTCTATCGGGTCTCAGGAATTCAGCTAGATAGCTACCAAACCATCTGGAACCCCTCTGAACTCAACAGGAGATTGAAGAAAAGAATAGCAGCAAGTCTATGACTAGAAAAGCGAACACTTTCCACAAGGTAGGATATGCGGTGAAGTGAATCTGAGGCCATATGTGGAAAGATTGACCGCGGGGGGAGGGGCTGGCTCCCAGCAAGCGGAGCAAGTGGTAGAGCAGCGGAGCACAGAATCAGAACTTCTAGAATTCAGCTCCAGTAAGGGACTTCACTCTGGTGGCTAAGTGTGGAGTACAACCCTCGCTGGGTCAGAGTGGTCTCTGTACCCTTGGAATCACAGAAAGACCAAGAGCTGCCAGGTATCGGAGCGGGGAAGCCGTCTGCAAAGATGGAGCCGAGGAGTGGGCTCTCAGCTTGAGGCTGGATAAACTGTGATCCTTGGCACAGTCAGGCCAGTACTCATGGAGTAGGAACCCCACTAGTGGCCAATCCGGGTAGACTCACCTTCCTACAGCAGGAGGAGTGGTTTGGGAGCCCCATGCAGGAGCCTGCCATAGGAATCTGCTGGGTTTGGAGACTCCAAACAGGGCCAAGCACTAGAAATAAATATTTCTGACAGTCTGACAGTCACAGGCTGGGTGAGCGGGGAGTGCAGCCACAGCCAGAAACAAGGGAGACAGGCATGATCTATAGCTTTTCTCTGAGGGCACACTGAGGAGTGGGGCCCCAAGACTTCAGCTCCTCCCGGCCGGAGACTGGGAGCCGCCATCTTCATTCCTGGCTCCAAAGCTGGATGGAAAGCGTTCAGGGAACAAAAGCTCCAGAGAGCAAACCTGAGCTGGTTGCTTAGTCTGGCTCCCAGCGGGGCAGTTCCGCCTCGGGCAAAGACATTTGAGAATCACTACAAGAGGCCCCCCCCCTCAGAAGATCAACAAGAACATCCATCCAAGTTAAAGTTCACTGATCAATGGGAACTGCAAAACACTAGTGTTAGAGCAATATAGTACATAGAATTCATGGCTTTTTCACCATTATTCTTTAGACTTTCAACTTTAATTTTTTAATTTTCTTTCCTTCTTTTGAATTTTTCTTCTTTCCTTTTTCAACCAATTTATCAATTCCTCTTTAATTTTTTTTTTAAAAATTTCATTTTTAGAGTCATATTCTATCCCTTTATTGTATTTAAGCTTCTTTTTAAAAAAGATTTTATTTAGAGTACAAAACTGCTCTGTGCTTGGAGAGCAGCACCAAATTGCAGTCTGATCAAAAGCAGTCAAAAACAAAGGGTCTTAAAAAATGAATCTTGGGGGGCGCCTGGGTGGCTCAGTTGGTTAGTCCACTGCCTTCGGCTCAGGTCATGATCCTGGAGACCCGGGATCGAGCCCCACATCGGGCTCCCTGCTCGGCGGGAAGCCTGCTTCTCCCTCTCTCAGTCCCTCTGCTTGTATTCCCTCTCCAGCTGTGTTTCTCTCTGTCAAATAAATAAATAAAATCTTTAAAAAAAA